>SRLM01000375.1:1918118-1928804 GCA_015708895.1 Populus ilicifolia | reverse complement strand
TATATATATATATATATGTAAACCTTAAAAATTGTTCGCATCCATTAAATTTACATTGACGGCAAAGCCTCGAAGCTGTAAATCATTTTTTGCATAAAAAACAACAACGAAGAGACGGGACCAGCTCATCTTAGGAATTAAAATTAAAGACATTTCACCTGAGAGAGGAAGCCATTTAATACTTGTTTAAATTGCTTGAAATATCTGTCCAAGCTGGATAGAAATTTTCTGTTAAAAAATAATATAAAATTATTCTTGGATGAATATAAAAATAATATAAAGTCCTTGTTAAAATTATTGTGCTGAAACCTCCCAGAAAACACACATCTTCTTTGGTTTATAGCTCAGAGCAGCCGGCCATGACCATAAATCTCAATGCAGTCCACCTCAATCCTACACTGCATGATTCTCACCATTATACTTCTTTGAAGCAGCTTACCCATAAAAACTACTTATTTTAAAATGCTCAAGCTCGTTTTTGGTTGGACAGGGTCTATATTGTGGGTTCGATGATGAGAGCAGCATCTGTCCACCAGAATTTCTCCAACATGCCACCCCATTAACACTAGGTGGATCTTGTGTGTTTGGAAACACAATTCAAAATCATATTCTTTTTAAATTTCTATTATTTTACTTAAAATAATTTTTAAAAATTAAAAAAATTCATCTTAATATATTTATAAATAAAAATTACTTTAAACTATTACCATTACTATAATCTCAAAAACACTCTATATGTTAGTTGAAAGCATCTTGCCCCATCATGTCTTTGGTTTGAGCTCAAGATCATGTGTTGGGCAACAGGCCAAAATCAATCTGCCGGCTAGACGGCAAGTAGACTGTTGTGTGTGCGTGTGTGTAAAACACATCTCCACGTTGATTTGAACAAGGAGGCTGATGTAGTGCTTGTGGGTTTTAATGAACGGTCCAAATTCGGACTGCACAGAATCATAAGCCTAGAGCCAGGCAAGCTTAGAAATCGATCGCGTGAGAGTAGAAAATTTCAATATTGAATTACATTTTCGATATGGCGAGAAATGCTTAAATATATTTGCATCGCCTAGAAAATATTCTGGCACAGTTTCTACTTTCCATGATCATTGATCCCAATTGAACGCAAACTGGGGATCCTAAAATCTCATTCCACATGCCTCGCACTAGTTTTGGGCTCGCTGCAAATCAGAAGCATGCGTGAGAAGTAGGCAACTGAGAATTTTGATATATTGCAAACTCTCGGGCTGCAAAATTGATGTGGAATAAGTTTCTTTATTCGTACTCTTGTCATCATTCCCTTCCGAAGCAAGGTCCTCGCAGAATTTTGGCACTTCCAGGGCACGATTTTAAGCTCAAATTACCGTATTTAGTCACCGTTTTGGCCCCAAAAGCCATCATACACTCTGTATGCAACTTGGTCTGCCAGCTTAGGAGGCCCTGAATTTTGTTGGAATCACAACTGTAAAGCGTCCCAATATATAGATATGCATGGACCAAATCTCACTTCAGAATTTTCTGTATTAATGACAGTACAATATGATTCCTGATTGCTACCCTCCATAATTCATCACATTTTAATTCTTTTTTATTGAAATTCTTGCAGAGCAAGAGAGCCAAGAACTCGAACAGGCTCAACTTTGACAGCACATGTTAACTTGTAAAAAAAAAAAGTGATTCGCTATGTCCATTCTTTATATTATTAACCCCACTTGTCAACATGCGTGACAAGGATTTATTGAAGAATTCAGTTAACTTTTGTGTCTGAGATTTTATTAAGATATTTTTAAAATATCTTTTTTGAAAAATATGTTAAAATACATTTTTGTATTTTTATATCTTAGCTTATTAAAGCTATAAAAAACACTAGAAAAATTATTAATTCTACCATAAAAACTAAAAAACTATTAATTTAATATTTTTTTAATTCAAAAACACTTTTCAAAAATAACTAAAAACATTTACAAACACGCTCCCAAGCTTAAAATGTGCTTTATATGCAGCAGTGTCATATTTTCCAAAACATTTAAATTTATTTTGTACATTTTTAGATTACAAATGTTAAAAATAAATTTTAAAAAAATAAATGTTATTTTAATATTAAAAAACAATTTATAAAATAATTACTACCACAATAGCCAATATGTTTAGTAGAATTTCTTCTGCTTTTGATGCTTTTCAAAAATACCTTTTCGATTAAAAAATATTAAATTAATTTTTTTAATATTTTTTAAAGTGTCAATGTATTAATGCTAAAAATAAAATAAAAACATTTTAATATATTTTAAAAAATAAATTTTAAAAGCAAGTTGCCACACGTAACTCTCTTCAAGTTCAGACAAGACCCAGTCTAGGGTTACTCCTATTTTTCCAGAAAGTGAGAGAAAGAGGCATGCAACCAGAACTCCAAGACGATTCAATATAAGTGCTGTGCGCGCAAGTTAAAACATAGAGAAGAAGCTGTTGCAACATGCTTCAAACTGCAAAACGCCCAAACCAAAGCTCTTGCAACATGCTTCAAACTTGAGGTGCTAGAATTTATAGATTTGTTGGAAAAAGAATTACAGGTGGAAAAAAACTGCTGGTCTGCTGCTAACTTACAAATACCAAATAACGGAACATTAAAGAAGAAACAAAAAACAAAAAATTGCAAGGCCTGTAGTTCACTTCATGAAAACTAGTTAAAGGCACTTTCGTAAAATTAGGCCTGTACCTTCTTGGCTCCCAAAATGTTCCTCTTCCAATGCCAAGCTCCAGCATCTTTCAGGTACCTTGCTCCCACAGCTTCTTCGACATTCTTTCATTAAGACAGTATCGTTACACAATTCATAAAACCTCTCTACTTTTTTATATTATGAACTGAAACTCACAATTGGGTGTCATTCTCAAATTTCCGTATATACAATTCAGTAACAAGCACCTTCGAAGCAAGAAACAGAACATCCATTTGATCATCTCTCATTAATGCCTTCTCACCGTCTCCTTCCAGTATTAATCTCAGCGCCCCAACCCCTTCTCCTCATCGAAGAGGAACTGCTAAAAACAGGAGAAGGCCTATTCCTCCCGGTGACTCTGGAGTTTGAACTCGAACCCTGTCCCACGCCAAAACAAGCAAACCAATGCCTCAAAACTCTCCCAAAACTAAACCCTCTATTACCACCGCCTCTATCACCATTAACCCCACCACCATTCTCCCTCCTTCCACCCCCTCTAGACCCCCATGATATCCTCCTCGGCAATCCACCATTGTTAAACGCACCATCCATCTCTGTATAAACCACAGGCAACTCTCTTTCTCCCCTCCTCGCCCCTGTAAACCTCCCCACCGCATACCCTCCTCCAGGTAACCTCCATATCGTCAGCCCAACTGCCTCCTCCTCGTTATTTCCCTGTCCATTCCCAGATTCAGGTAACGGACTCCCAACCCCATCCTCACCGTCATCATCACCAGACGGCAATTCATGTCGACAAACCGGACAAGAATTACGAATAGATAACCAAGGAAGTATACAATCAGTATGATAGATATGTTTACAAGGCATCTCTCGTGCTTCGGATTCTAATTCGAAAGCCTCCTTACAAACAGCACAATGAGATTCGGTAAAAATATGAGATTCGTTAATAATTACCGTAGGCATCGATTCAATCGCCGACTTTGACGCCGGTGGATGCTGATTCTCATAGCGGCCAAATCCTCCATTCATTTCAATCTGTGTTAGCTGATCTAACAATCTCTCAAACCCTGATCCCAATAAAAATTCGGACATGCTCGGCGGCAACGGCCTCAACCCTGACCCGCCACCGTCATCATAATAAAGCTCGAACCCTCCACCACCGCGGCCACCGTCATCTCCCACTACGTCCTCCGCCGCCCCTCCAGGCCCACCACGAAGCACGATCACTGGATTGATCGGGGACCGGTCTCCGCTCCCGGCGGCTCCACCGCGACGGTTCCGGCGATGGGGGTTTGAGCGGTTACCGATCATGAACATCGTTCCGGCAGCGGGAGAAAGTCCGCGGTGCCTTTCACGTGATGCTTCTGTTTGAATCATGTGCGGAGGGTTGTCGATTTCTTCAATGAACCCGGATTCACATTCTGGGCAAGTTACCGAGTCTTGTCTCCAAACCTGAACAAAACGGTTGCATCTATAGCACCAATACGACGGCGTAGTTGGAGATGACATCAAATTAAAGAAAACCAAAATTATTTTGGGTTAGATCTGTAGAAAGATTGGAGCTTTCTGGTGTTTGGTGAGAGAGAAAATGAAAGGGGAAATTTTGGGTTTTTATTCTTAAGGGAAAAAATGGAATGGGATGGGATTAAAAGAGTGGAGAGGGGTGATTTAACGGCTTCAACACGTAAACGGTGTTCGGGCCGTAAGAAAGCGAGACGTGTTTTGTGATGATTGGTGACAGATAAGCGGACGTTATGGTGGGATTTCCTTGTTTTTTATTGTTATTATTGTTGAATAAAAAGATTTTTCAGGGTGATTGGTGAATTTTGGAAGGGTTTCGATGTGTTTTGGGTTGGGGGAATGTTTTGATACTTTTATGGTGCGGTGTCGTTTCTATGTTTTTTAAAAAATACCTTTTTAGCATCAAGATATTTTACATAAAATTATAAAAAAATAAAAAATGTCAATCTAATATTTTTTTAAATGCATATGCTATTCTTTCTATTCATTTAGAGTTTAAAGTCAAGTATACAGGAGAATCAAATGCTATGAAATTATTATTTTTTTTTAAAAAAAAAAAACATTATTGGGTGTGAGTAGCTTCATAAATTCCACCTAATCGAAACAAACATAGCCTTTTCTTTTTTGAGTAAAAATAATTATATTTACCAAAACTGCAAGGTTGATTCCTCATACAAACCAGATGCCGGCCTTATCCTTGCAAGAAAAGTCAAGAGGATTTCAGGATCACGAAGAATCCCAGGATGATAGTGAGAGCAAATAAATGTTAAGAAGTCATTTTCAGAAGCAGGCATGGATAATAAAATCTTTCTAATATCAGCTTTCACCCACAGCCAATTGGAGAGATCGTAGCTTGTCAAACGTACATCCTTTCAAACTCTGTATGTACCTCTCAATTGATTTTATAAATTTTAAAATTAAGAATTATATAACTCTTTAAGAATTATAAAATTTATAAAATTAATTTATGTCATCGTATACGTAATAACATTTAAATCTAAATTAACAATAATTTCTTGTTGCCCGGAACAACAAGAGTTTCTCCATTCTAGTGTAAAAACGTTAAGGAGTGTAATTTCTTAGAAAGTAATTGAAGGTGTTATCTCTTTTATTCTTTAATTTTTCTTTTTTCATTGTGGAGTTTTCTTGATTTCCAACCATGATAATTAATGATAGTATTGTTACTTGCTACATGTTAGATTATAAAAACTACGGTGATCTTTCAACTGTCACGGGAATTTGGAAACTTTTTATTCAATTTAAATAGTCATATGTTGATGGTAAGTGATTTTACACGAGTAGGTATAGATTAGGAAGCTAAAGTTCTTACCAATCAACATGACTGTCAATGCAGTAGGATTTCTAGAAGAAAAAAAGAATAGTCAATGTTGATTTCTATTTAGTCAAGGGAAAATATATTTTTCATGGTGATTTTCTCCATCTAGTTTATAAAATTAAATATTGAGAATATTAATTTTATATAACCTGATTTATCAAGGATTTTTATCAATTTCTCATTATTTTCGGGCTGGGGTTCTTGTGTTCTATATTTAGCAATAAAATTATGAATTAAGATATTCTTGTGTTCCATTATATTTCACCCATTAATTTGTTTTTTCTTGTTGTTGTCTTGATGCTTTTGCTTTAGCTTTCGATGACGTTAGTTTATATTAGCGCTAAATGGTCCCATGTAGTTTTTGTTTTATCATGTGTTGTAAAATAACTATGGTGGTAAAAGGTCACAAAGCTGGGCAGCGTCAAATAGTTCGGGATAAGAAGGCTCTCCCTGAGAGAGTTAACTCGACTATTAGAATAACGGGACTTGGAGGATTTGGGTTAGGAGAAGAGTGACCATGGATCCCTAAACAGTATTGTAAACCTATTTTAGAGGCAGAAGCACGAGAGACAACCGCATGATCAAGAGAAAGATAAAACTTGAGATTATAAAATTATGTTAAAATACTTGGATTTGCTAAAACTTTATGAGTATACGAGTTCATTGATTGATTGAATGATTTTTTTAATACAAAGAGTTTCTAAAATGGATGAGGATGAAACCCATTATGATTAGATTGAAGGCTCGAGCTTTTGCCTAGTGACAACAATTAAAAAGGCCACATAAAATGCAAGGAAAGTTGCAAGTCGGTGACTGGAACAAGATGAACAAGAGATGAGTGAGCAGTTCTTCTTTTTTTTTGGCTACACACAAATCTTGTATAAATGGCTTTATAAGTTGATACAATAAAATAAATCTGTTTAAGGATTATACTGATAAATTCTATCAATTACTGGCCATTAATGCCTTAGAATAAATGGAAGAACATGTAGTGACGAGATACCTTGGTGATTTACAATGGTACATTAAAAATGTTATGCTTGCACTTCTTGTGGAGGGTTTCTAAGGTTGATAACAATAGCAACGCGATGAAAAAACTCGTGAACGAATTCTCTTTAACCAAGAAAGACTACTGTAGTAAGATCTTCGAGAAAAAAAAATAATTTAGTTATTATTTAGTTTTGAAAAATATTTTACGACATTCTATTTTAGGAAGTAAAATATTCATATTGGTATTTCTATTTCTCCTAAATTATTTAGGATTTTTATTTTATTTTTCCAGGTTTTCTAATTTGTACTTCTATTAAAGAGACATACCATTGTAAGAAAGTTCTCTGTCCAACAATAAAACCATGAATCAGAATTATTATATCCTATCCTATTTCGGCAACTAATCTGATGTGCCCCACCTGCATCTGCAGTTTTTGTGGTTGTCTGCGGTTGTAAACATGACATTGGGTGGAATAAAAACCACCACATTGTGATTTCGAAAACTTTCCGACAAATCATGATTTAGAAAACTCTCATGTAAGACGAGGGCCATTCTACTTGATTAGAATGCGTTGTGAAATTATTCGAGCCATTTGCATTTAGCAATTATTCTTTGCCACGTAAGTTCGCTAACATCCAGCCAGATCCTGTATTCGTTCAATGTTAATTATTTATGAGTTTAAACCCATTATTCTCTCCACCGAAAGAATACAAAAATTATCACCAACTAAATGTTTGGGAATTTGTTTGATAGTAATCATTTCATGAAAATAAAACAAAAAATAACTAATTTTAAATTAAAAAATTAAAGTATATTTTTTTATTTGTTATTTAGGTTATTTTTAAATTTATGAGTAAATATAAGTTAATTTTAAATTCATGCTAGATAAAAATAATATATTGCTTGAGAGTTGTTTTTAAAATGTTAATTTTAAAATAGAAAGTAATTTAAAAAAAAATACTACTACAATATTAAATCAATTCCAAGATTTTATAAAACAATGGTTTTTTTTGTTTGATTTAATGAAATCTTTTAATTTTTAATTAGATTTACTGTTGATTTTATAAGAGAAATAACCAATACAAAATAAATAACTTCACATCCCTCGCCACCAATTCATAATTAAAGTTCTGTTAAGATTTTAAAGAAAATATATTTTCAGGATTTTTTTTTAAAATCAAAACATAATTCTTACATGCAGCACGTGCAAGAGACAAGCTGGTACAATAATTCACACGAGGTCCTCTTATTCATATCGAGATATGATATTTTTATTTCTTACAGGAGAAGTATAAATAATAATAATAATAAGCTACCAGTCTTGACAAATTACGGGGTATAAGTTGCAAATCAATTTAAATATGGGGGTTGAATTGATAATACCGAGAGATCTTAAAACACATGGGGCGGCAGGCGCCGATGGGTAGTGAAACGTGGCACACTGGGCAATGCCTAGTCATGATTCGAGAGAAGGTGGACGGTCTGCTCTCTGACACGTCACCATCTACCAACAGGGCACGCATCATGTTCAATGCCGCAAGGCTGCGTTTGGTTGGTTTTTTCTGTTATGTGAATCTTTTATTTATTATTAGAAACCCTTTTATTTTTCTAAAAAATGATAATAATGCCTTCCAGTGCATGCAACCTGTAAATGGCTTCATTATTAGGTCCTGAAAATAAATTGTTTATTACAAACTTATTGACATCGAAGAAGACAGCGACCACCTGGTTCTGCAATGTTTTTTTACTAATTTAATAAATAGCTGGGCTCGATTATAAGCAATTAAATAGAATTTTGGACTGATGAATTTCAGCTGTTCTCTGACCTGTTAGGTTGGTTGCCGTTAATGTGCAACAACCATTTGGTATTGCACCAAACATGTGCATTCATACAAGATGTCAAAGGTTGGCAGCCACCATTGTTGAAGAAGAGTTGGAGTTGGCAGCCACCTTTGTTGAAGAAAAGCCTCCATGAATGCCTATAAATAGAGGCATATGTTAGAGAGCAAAATGAGAGAAGAGAATTGTGAGAATGTGAAGAGAGTAGAGAGGAAGAGAGAGCTGCAATGGCAGCAGCCTTGCTGCCATTGCAGCAGCTGCAAGTGCAGCAAAGAGAGGTGAGAGTTGAGTATGAGAGGGTGTAATCCTCCTCCTCCATGTATTTGTTTTGTATTCTTCTCTCCCTACATAATATAATGGCTTCTCCCGTGGATGTAGGCGGTTTTGCCGAACCACGTTAAATATTGTGTCAGTGTGCTTCGTCTCCTATGAGCAAGTATCAGAACATCACCGGTCGGATTCCCCAACAATTGGTATCAGAGCACATGGTTTTAACGTGATGTTTGATTTTGCTCAAAAATGAAAGTTGTCAAAATTGTGTTTTGACCATACCATTGTGTAGAGGAGGAAGAGACGAAGCCACTGGTGAAAACCGCGTCGAAATCGGACGTCGGAAACCGCCGCACGCGCCGGCGGGGTGACTGTCCACGTCATCAGCCACGTCAGCAGTTCTGCACAGTCACCAGACACGTCACCTGACACATCAGCACTCTGACCAGTCAAACTGCCACGTCCTCTGCCATGTCAGTAGTTCTGCACAGTCAGCAGACACGTCACCTGACACAGCAGCACTCTGACCAGTCAAACTGCCACGTCAGCTTTTGTTGACCTATATGTCCTACGTGGATGACACGTCATTACAGCCACGTCAGCTCCCTGGATTTTGATCCTGTGTGGCGGAGTCTACGTGCAACCGGTTCTGAGATTGAATTTAGGCCGTTAAACAGGCCAAAATTGTTTTGATCAAATCTTAGCCGTCTGAAGTGCGATTTGGACGATTTCAGACTTGTTTCCAGCTAATTTGATCGTTCCGGATGCAATGGTACGGTCCGATCGTTGAGATTGAGATCAGAAATGGCAGTGATGAATTATTAAAGAGAGATTGCCCGATCAGGAGGCATATGATGGTCATCATGGTGGTCGATGGAGCTGAAGAAGAAGAAATCACACATGTTTGCCCAATTACATGCGATGAACTATTACGTGGGGAATTTTAATTGCCTTAAGGGAAGGTAAAATTGGGACACTCTAAACACCCGATCATGTGGACAATTTGAGGTGGAGAGTGAAATTTGATGAAGACCAATCTTGACGAATCTGAGCACTGGTAGTCTCACCAGATGTTGAGAAATCAGGTATAAAACAAGGATACCCCAGATCACTTGTAAAGAAATGCCGCGACAAGGCTAGCAAATGGTTGTATATACGGAAAGACAGTACGATGGATAGATATGGCCTAAGAAGTTCTGTCTAGGAGATTGGGTTTTAAGCGGGACCGGTGTGACCCCTCCAATCTTTCCTGGGAACTTGCTTAGTGGAAGGATTATCCATATGGTACTATTTTCATATATGTGACAGTTTGTTATGAAACTGTTGAAGACTAGCAGGATGACGACACAAAAGAACAGTTGGGTTCCGTATGATCAAGGATCTGATGGAGTGATGATTTCTCCAAGAAAGTTAGATTCGGTGACTGTAATTTCTCGAGGGGAGAATTGATGAAGACCCTGATAATGGAAGAGAAATACAGCAAAAGGATAAAGATTGACACCCTATTTTGACTTGGATAGATGTTGTGACAGGATGAGCTGCTGTCAAACATAAGCAAGGAATAGGGAGAAATCTGGAGAATCAAAATTGCACGAGAGCACACGAAGATTGTGTAGGAGTACCCGGAGGATCCAACGAGGTAGTGTAATGAGACAACAGGTGCAAGGAAAAGAAGAGTTCCCAGATGAAGCTCAAAGCAGAGACTGTATGAAAAAATTGTACAACAAGAAGTCTCTTGTGCTCTTGATAAAGGCAACAAACAAGGACCTTTCAATGCATGTAAAGATGGAAGGGTGAGCTGTTGCAGATGCACCTAATTGAGGGGGTGCAAACGCCTGTGATAAAAGGCGACCGCCTATGATGAAAGGCGAAGACACCAAAGGGAGTTGGTGTGGGTGGAGCTGTTAAGCAGAAAAGGCATTGAAGCTCCAAACATAGAAATTGAGGTGGAGGATTGCGAGGAGTATACCACAATTTTCTCTTTCTATGTAATTAGTGGCAGTGATCTCTCCCATAGTCCACATAGTGGTAGAGAATTTATGGAGCCACTTTGAAGCATCTCA
>SRLM01000375.1:1829039-1917323 GCA_015708895.1 Populus ilicifolia | reverse complement strand
TGTTAGGTTGGTTGCCATTAATGTGCAACAACCATTTGGTATTGCACCAAACATGTGCATTCATACAAGATGTCAAAGGTTGGCAGCCACCATTGTTGAAGAAGAGTTGGAGTTGGCAGCCACCTTTGTTGAAGAAAAGCCTCCATGAATGCCTATAAATAGAGGCATATGTTAGAGAGCAAAATATGAGAAGTAGTAGAGCCAAAGATGTGAGAAATGTAGGAGAGAGTGTGCTGCCAAGGGCAGCAAGCAGTAGCTGCTATTGCAGCACTGTAAAGAGAGAAATAGAGTGAGGTTGAGAGTTGCTATAAGAGGGGATGATTCCTCCTCCTCTATTGTTGTAAATCTTGTTCTCTCCCTACATAATATAATGGCTTCTCCCGTGGATGTAGGCGGTTTTGCCGAACCACGTTAAATATTGTGTCAGTGTGCTTCGCCTCCTATGAGCAAGTATCAGAACATCACCGGTCGGATTCCCCAACATGACCTGGCTTCAATCCTATCAGCATAATCACACATGGGGTATCATCATCGATGATGGAAGTCAGAACCATTAATGTTTAGGATTGTGACATCTTATCAAACTCTGGCCACGTTAATAATACAGCCCCCTCTCTCCATGTATACATGGCTAAGAGTTCAATACATCATTTTTGTATTTAGCCAGTGTTGTTTTTGCTTTATAATCTATTTTTAAATCAAATTTCAAATTGTTTTTCCTGTGCTAGTCATTAAATTGATATATTTTTATGTGTTTTTTTTATAATTTTAATATACTAATATAAAAAATATTTTAATATATTTTTAATTAAAAAATATAGTAGTAATACACAGTGCATGAAGTTAATTTTCTGGATTATCAAATTTGTTCAAGTAAAATAAATATTTTTAAAAACACACTGTTTCTTAAAATACAATACCAATGATAGAGAGTTTTCAAGACTAGACGAATTTCCAATCAAATTTAGAACTCCTCTTTTTTATTCTGAAATATAAATATCCACTTACAGTTTGGGTTTAAGTAAATTAAAAGCTATTCTTGTAGTAAAAGAACAAACAATAAGAGATAACGTAAGGAGAAACTAAAGCTTAGAAACCTGATTCATGTTATGCATAATAAAATTTACAACTTGAAGATTACACGAATACACTCCATGGTTAGAGTGTAGTATATATCTCCTTTTCAGAAGTCTAATGTACGTATCTCCCCATGTAACGTATATAGTTGTTGCATGAGAAAAACTGAAGTATATATAATACTAGAGCCGTTTAATTCTTTTATTATTTTATTTTTTCATTAAACGACTTGTCATTGTGTGATTGGTGTTTTATAAATCACTTAATATCTTAAAATTATAATTATTTATTAAATATCATAAAAATCCACATTTTATAGTGTGATTTATTTTATATTAGTAGATACCATATCATTTAGTATAAAAATTCAAGTACCCTGACATTCCGTATAATAGGAATATTTTTCTCTAATTAAGTGAATGTCTGGAATGCCATACAATTCGAGTTTCTAAAAAAATTAATTTCATTTATTTATTTTAAATTTTAAATAAAAATATATATTATTTTAATATATTTTAACTTAATTTAAAAAAAAAATAACTACAGTCGCTAAAAGCACCCATTTGCACAGACACAGAAACTTCCATTAGCACTTCGGCTCACAAAAAGAGCCTGTCTTTTCTAGTCTTTCCTGGCTTTTCTTGTTATTATGGTCTCTTTGCTGCATGCCAACTTCATGCAGTGAAAAGAGCAATCCCTATCCTCAAAACTAACTATCCATTTAATTTCTTATAAATTAAAATCTACGTACATCCATCTAATCTTCATGATCTTGACCAGAATGTATGCAGGCATTAGGTTCACGAGGATTTTTGCGACGTTCATCTCACTTTTATTGTTTGTGCATGTTTTTCCATAGGGGTGGGATTGCTACAGGTCTTGGTGGGATGGGTAGAAAAAGGAACAGACTAGTAAAGAGATTTTCCACCGAATTCTCAGTTGTTCACAGCACTCTCCATAGAACTTTAAAATGATTGCTAGCTGGATAAATGATTTAAAAACACAATGAATCGAGGTTAAATTGAGATAGGCTCCTAACTTTATAAATCTTAATTTAATTATCGTGAAAATATTTTTTTATATATAAATTGTATGCTAAAATCATATGACAGTTTTAAAAAATGACACTTGTCTCGTTAACTAATATCCTTGTACTAGTGTCACGTTTTAAATTTAAACTGTTGGAACATGGGTTACTTTTCAAGACAATAACATGATCCCACGGGGCCATTATCGAAGAACTGATTAAAGGAGCCTATTATATATATAAAAAATAGTTCATGGTAGTTACATTACAGCTTTTAAAAAACCAGGGGCCTTTCTCAATTTGATCGAGAATTCAAAACAAGATGCAGTGTTCTAACCTACTTTAATGGACTGATTTTCAAACCAAGCAGTTCTTAACTGACCACAGGAAGAAGTGTTCTAACGTCAACGGTTGAAATAATCTCAGTGCCTAGTTAGCCATGTAGATGTGATCGACTGACAAGCATGTAGTATAAGGTTGACAAGCGGGCAATGATGATGCAGGGCCAAAGCGGACAGACCGACAGGTACACCAACGCATATATGTAGAGATAGATTACAGGAAACAAGACTTCAAAGAAAAACTATATGATTTTATAAATTTCAGTTTTCCGAAAAGGAAAAGGAGCTGAGTTTCATGGAATGAATACGAGAATGCATCAAGATTTCAGAAATAAACAACCAGTCGGTAGACTCAACTAGTCGCCATATATAGCTTTTTCCAAAGGCAAATGAGAATGTCAAAACTACCTCACCAAACAAGGATTACGTACTTTGAGAACAGCACGAAACTTCTGCTATGCGTCAAAGTCATTCCACCGTTTCATTCGATTATGGATGGCCTATTTCAAAAGAAAAGGCATGCTCTGGGGACCATAATTCTTGTGGTCAGTATTAAAAACCCAGTTGACAAGGAATCCTTGACGAGAGAAGAAAGAAGTTACACTCGTTAACTTGTGAGATGACTGGCGGATACCCAAATGGCCTAAACCTAAATCTCTCCAGAATCGGAACCTTACCGCAAGTCATGAATCAACGATTAACCGCAATCAATGGAAAATCTCTTGTTTAATTGTTAAACTCCTTACAGATTTTCCCTAGAATGATCTCTGCGGGGCCCGGGAGGCGGGATATGGATATAGTTGGTGTTAGGTCCTTAACCGAACAGAATGATGGTCCATCTATAGATAGCTTTACTAGGCATATGAATTGCTTTGTCGTAGCCCATCAGATATTACCTCGTTGAATCTGCATCATCGTCTGCGCACTTGAGGAGTATTTATTTCGTGGTCCATCAGAAAAATGCTTTTTGCCCAAAAGAGTACGTAAAAAGGAAAGGCATTGATTCTCCCCTCCCTTATTTTCGACCTCCGTTTATTGTTTTTTTGATAAAGACAGGTATAGTTTTCCTTAATTTATAACATCGAGTAAATTGTTATTTATTTCTTCCAATACGGATTAAATGAGATTACATAATTATATCAGTACTCGGGCAAACAACTTACAGATTGTTGGGAAGGAGAATGTCTCTTTCTATATATTTTTTATTTTAGCTTACTGGAGTATCTAATTAACAAGAAATGTAACCTTTCATAATCGGAAGCAATTTAAAAATATTAAGCGTAGTGAAAATTGATTAAAAAGAAAAATGATAACAATAAACATGTATATACACACGCTAGCACGCACGCACACTCGATAGATGAACTACATATAAGAAAAATATTAGTTCCAAGTCCAAATGAGATCACTAACAATGATTAAAAGAACATGATTGAATCCTTGTATATTATTCAACAATTCCATGAAGGAACAATTAAAAATAAAAAGAATACAAATCCCGGCCATATGCAAAAACAAAAAGAAAAGAAAAGAAAACATGAACCCGGGATAAATTGAAGCAGATATATAAATAAGTCTTATATTTTCATATATGATGATAGCTAGTGAAAAAAAGGCTTGAAGGTGCTCACCACCTTCTTGATCTGATCAACGAATGAAGTGTACGATACTGTTCCATCGTTCCCAGCGAGAACCCTGTACTTGTCCTTTCTAGTGAAGTTTGTGCATTCGAATCCTAATGTAGCTGCTAACATTCTTTGGACATAATTGGCAACATCATGTGGGCTTTTACCAGATGAGCATGTAGCTTCTGCTGGCAACTGATTCAGGAAGGTCACCTCGTAAACTGGTCTAGGATTCATGAAGAAGAATACAGGGTCCAGAGCTTTGCATCCTCTTGCTGTAGTTGCATGGAAAAAACCAACCCTATAATTCATTGCCACTGGTACTATCTGGTCAGTTAATTCAGCGAAAAGTGCACTAAATCTCAATAGAAATGGTTCTCTACAAGTTGTTCCTTCTGGACAAACCACGAGGTCACCTTTGGCTAGTTCTGTTTTGATTTTCTTAGCATCAACATTGCGGATCCTTGTTAACCGAACGGTGGGGATTGGTGATAGGATCTCTGATAATCTCGAAAGGGAGTATGTGACTGCTGGGATTTTACGCCTTAGCACCGTGGATAGGACAACAGGGTCCATTAGAGTTCGATGCGTGCAAACAAATAGCACACCACTATTACCACCGGACGCAGGCGGTGGTGGCTTGCCCTTGACAATGACTTTGCCACCCAATACTCTGGACGAGTAAGGTTTAGCCCACATCGGTAACATTAATCCCACTAGAATTCGGATTGTTGCAAGTATGATGCCTAGTGGCATCCAGAGGATGATTAGGAGAGCCGTGGATGGTGTTGGGCGCTTGACCAGGCGGCCATCATGAAAGATTACAGGGAGAGGGCGGCCTAGCGGGTGATCATATTGGTTTTGATTGGCCATGAATGGGGGATGTGTTTGCTCCTGTCAAGTGTCAACACAAGAAATGGATGTAATTGTCAGCGGTAGCTCGATTAATTAACATGAATAGTATTTTACTTTGGTATTCCATGGGAGATCAAATGGAACTTTAGCTACTTAATGTGAGAGCCCCTCTCATCCAGCATAAATCATGCACAATCCTCGTCTAGAGTTTGAATCTGAGGCCTTCTAATAAAACTTCAAAATTTTAGTTTTTAAACAATTGAACTATCAACCGAGAAAGCTTTGATTAAGTTAATAACCTTAAATTAATCACACTAGCTGAGGTTGCCACTAATATATATATATATATATATATATATATGCACTCACCTTGCATCGGGATAAGAATGAAGAAGTAATCGTCCCAAGTCCAAGACCAGGCTTTTCATCGATAAATAGTTTGGCGACACGACTCGAGATATAATAATCAATATTGTTGCCCTTGACAAATCCAGTGGCGAACCCAAACCGGCTTATCACAAGTTCACTCCCAATAACCTCATCGGCTCTCAGATGCTCCTTCACAAACCTTTCTACCATGATCCTTGGCATTTTAGTCACCACAACTCTTCTATCATATGAACTAAACACTTTCCAAGCCTCCATGTCAATATCATCCATGTAAAACTTTGGTAAAACGGCTCTTGCTACCGACTCAATCTCCGATTCACTAACACCCGCAGTGGCAACGAAGACCACTAGTTTGAGCCCATACTCTTCCATCCCTAACATCTCTAGTAACCAAATCACAGGCCAAAAAAACAATAACAAGGCAAAGCGAAGCAAACCCGATGCCTCAAATGCTACTAACATGAAATAAGAAAAGGGGTCTCGGTCTTTGAGAAGAATTCCTTCGAGCTCTGAAACAACTGCATCCATTAGGGTTTTGTTTTGCTTGGTTTTTGGACTTTTGATATTTGTTTACCTTGAGAGGATATTTGTGTGTTCAAAATGTTTGTTTGGTTCTTTGCTTCGAAGGTGACAACGGATTTATGTGCTGGGAAAATTATGGGAAGAGGTTGGCTTGACTGCTCTCTGATCCTGGAATTTGACGGTTTATCAGTTTACAACTGCCCCTTATATACTTTATAAACACTGCCTCTTGCCCTCTTGCCTGGGTGTATATATCTATAGATCAATATCTGTTGGATTATACGCCACGTTACCACACAAAGATTGATTACTTAACCCCAACAACTTTGTCTAATTTTATTTATCAAGATTTATAACAGGTTGAACAGTCTGTAATTTGTACACCTAAAGTATAACTATTAATTAGGTTACTAACCCAGATAACTTGAGCCGTATGTGTATGTACGTACGTATTTATGTGGTATATATTTGTCATGTAATTCAATTCTTGATCTGTGAAGTTTGTGATAACGATCACTCCCACGTTGTTGCATGGGAACTAGCAAAGCTGGCCGATTATTTCTTTTGCTTTTTCACTGTTCACATTGTCCTTTAGTTCTCTCCTCGCAGTTTCTGGAACTCTTTCTGGCTGTGCACTTGTTCTCTATCTAGCTTGCAATGTCTCAAATCATGTGAATTTAGAGTCAGAAAAACAGAAGATGTGCATAGCTTTGATGCTTTGATCCGTGATGTATTTTCTTATTTTCTTTTAATGAAGTGACCTAATCAAGATTGGTAAGGGAGACGGACATTTCACGAGCTGGCTAGGCTTTGAGTTGTTATCGTTGAAATCAGAATAATGTGCGGTGTACTGATTTAGTCGTTAATATGGAGCATTTTCTGCAATGGCTTCCGAGAAATTTCAAACATACACGCTGGTTGTACATAAACGTACGGTGATCAATTAAACTATGATTGTATCTGCTTCCCTTTTCAGTACATGTATAATGATTTTTTTAACGAAACCAAAGGCACACTATAGATGGCATCGCATTAATTAGGTGCTGGCCCGTCCAAATAACCATTCCACCCCTGCTTGACATTGACGACCTTTGTCGTTAATTGTCACACACATGCACAAACACGCGCACGAAACCATTAGATAAAGAAGAAAAATCATATCAAAGAGTTCGGATATATACTGAGTGAGAGAAATATGAGATTGAGATTGTTAAAAAGGAATTAATTAAAAGAAAAAACTGTCTTCACCACATTATTTGATTTCCATATGGATTACAAGCCACTCAAGATGGCCAGCACGCTTCATGCTTAAATAGTAAATAATCACCAAGTAGTTCGTTTCTTGGCTATACGTATATAATTGCCTGTATAATTGAAAACCATGGTATAAGTTTATCCAGCCGAAGATGTCCCGAAGCTGTAATTTGGCTATCATCATGGGATCCTTGATAATGTTTTAAAGCTCCCTGAGAATTAAAGTAGGAAAGAAAATGTTTTTGCCTTCTTTGAGCACGGTTGGTCAACTTCTTTGTGCAACGCTCCTTTCGATTATAAAATGCTAGTGGTTAATTTGCTTTTCAGGTTGTTGGGGACACTTTCTCCCTTAAGTTAGGTAAGGTTGGCAGGAAAATGAGAAACTTGTTAGGAAATATTGGCTATGTGTATTGTGTGAGCTGAGTTTATCCAAAGATTTGGCCAAGTAATATTGCAGATCAAAGTTGGGCTGTTTCCTGGTCTGCAAGCAGGGAAAGGCAATACAGTTTAATCATGAAGTTGGTGTTTAATTAAGCTGCGATTTCTTAAAAACCAGGCAAGTAATCATAATTTGAGGATTGGCATGAATATAAATAAACAAAGGATTTGTAGCTATTGTCTTGTTTAACGAGATCTGTACAAGCTCAAGTTACCCTTAGTTTCAGGAAACTGGATCCACTTTATTATTCTAAAACTAATTTCAAAGTTACAAGCATAATTTAATGATTGTGTGCTCGATTATTTTTTTTTAACGAAGCATGTTAGTATCAGTAATTTCAGTTTATTTCGTTGTGATGTAATAGAAAATAACTACCTTCTAAACTCATAAAAAATAAGTTGCTGGGTTTGAGTAGGGGTTTATTCTAGTTGGGTTAACAACTTTGCGTGGAGAAAGTTTGAGAGTAGGCCTTGGTACAGGAACTACCCCAAGCACCATAAGATGTTGGAGAGCCACTCAGCCTAAGCCCAGCTCCTCAATATGCTTCTGTAACACAGCAAAAGTTTCGAGGGTGCCTGCATCCATTTATATTTAGCCCCAACGAGGTGTTGATTGATCTAATTAATGTGATCGTCCGAAAGGAAGCTCAGGCCATCAAATTTGCATGGTCAAGCAGTGCCATTGGGCTCGTTTCAACAGCCCGTTTATGTCTGTGTTCGAGTCAATATTGGCTGCCCCTTGGCGACGAGGGGAGCTTGTAAACTCCCCAGGTCCCAAGGACAATTTAAAATTCTTTGTTCCGTTTCATCATGACATGTGGCATTCAGTTAGACAGTTGACTAGTAACAAAATCGGCTGAAAGGGCCGAAATATTGCCAAGTAAAGGGACTGAGCTGCTCGAATTCAAAGTTGAGTGGTAACCCAAAAAGGCAATGCTTATGGGACTGGAGGGAATTTAAGGGTATCTATTCCTATTAGAAATAACTGTTATAAGAAAAAATTAAATTAGAATAAATTTTATCTCGCTAAAATTTTCAGCCTGTTTTGAAAATTTTGGTCAAATTTTAGCTGGAATATTTTGTTCTGTTTCGATTAAATATTATTTTTTAAAAAAATCTATATATTTTTTATTTTTACATATATACTTGATTTATTAAAAATTAAATTTTATAATTTATTATGTCTTGTTTTTTCACTCAATTTTTTTATTTGTTTTTTAGTTAATTTTTTTAATTTTATCATTTAATATCTTTAATATTTAATTAATTATGAATTAAATTTTATTATTTGTTTTTTCTAAAATTATCTTAATCTCGTAATTTAAGTTATATGTTTTACGAGTTAACCTGAATAAACCTAGATCATTCTATAATATCATCATTTGGATTGATAATCTACTATGTTGTTTTCTTAATATTATTTTAAAAAGAATATCTTGAAATTTTTTAGTCAAATTGTATTTTTACAAGTCATCCAATTTATTTTTGAACCCATTAAATTAATCAAGTCACTTTAGATTAATTCCTAAAATTTCACTTGTGTTTAAAATTTGAATTAAATAGTTTTAAGTTAATTTATTTTTGAATTTAAGTTAAGTATATTTATTGAATTAATATTTTAAATTATATATATAACTCGAAATAAGCAGCGCAAATGCTCTGAAATTAAAACATGTTTTCTAATTGAATAACGTCAACCAGGAACAGAATTGAGAATCCAGAGGGAGATTGGGGGAGGAATGAATTGGTTAGAGTAAAAAATGAGAAGGGGAAATGGTCAATAAAGTCACTTACAAGATAAATTATCATACATGGTGTAAATTATATTCGTGTTCTCAAAAAAATATAGAATTTATTATAAAAATAATTTTAAAGTATTGAAAATTACAAATAATAAAAAGAAATTTAATTTTATTATAACTGGAATATTTAAAATTGATTTGAAAAAACATTGTCTTTGTTGTTAAAAATAATGAACACCCAGTACTTTTTATCGGCTCGTTCATCCTTCCGGCCAATCTTTCACGACAGACACACCCAGAAGGAAAGCAGAAGGGAATGGTGGAGGGGCAATTTTATTTCACTTCCTTCCCTACCTCTCCTCGTGACCTGCTCCCATCACTATATTTTACCTTCGGCAGTTCTGCGAGGTGTTGCCTTACATTTCTCCCGGGAAACAAGTCGGCTTGTATTTTTATTTTCTTTAACATGAAGAAGAAAATCTGAAGGTATTTTTTTTTTTAAAAAAAAAGCATTAATTACCCATCAAATGCAATATCTATTTCCCTCGAATCAAGTGTCAAGAACGAGTCGAGGACAGAGTTAATTACTCATGCATTCTGATTGATTTTTTGTCTAAAGATATTATTTTAATATATTTTACTTTAAAAGACTATTATTATCTAAAATATCTCTTAAATCGCGCTGTATTGGTGGAAATTAAGCAGCAGCAACGTAAAATTCTTTGGTTTTTTTTTTCAATTATTCTTGTTATTTTCTAATTAACATAATCTCCTGCATAATTGTGGTAATTTGTAGTGAGTTAACTACTCGTGCATTCTGATTGATTCGAGCAGGATACAAGCCGCAAGAACATGATTTCTACTGACTGATTAATTACAGTTCAATTCAAGCAAAAACTAAACCACGAGTGCTACTGGACATTGCTTGCAACGTGGTTATCTAAATCAGTTTACATGTGCCGTACATATGTTGTTTAAAAGCATGTAATAATTATCTCTTACAGATAATGTCCAGATCAGTTTATCACGTAACCATCTCCCAAGGTGATTAATGGCAGCACAAGTTCATGAACGTGGCTGAGATGACATGCCTGAGCTTTCCAGCACTTACTGTCTGCGCTTCCAGTCCTCGTAGCCGTGAGTGACCTCTCATGCAGTGGTTTTAAATTCACGCATTTGAATGTATCTGGGTTTTATTTATTTCATTCTGGACAGCAGGAGAGTCGAGTAAGAGCACTGAAATCATAGGATAGAAGATAACATAAGTTAATAGGAAAGGAATATCTACATATAAAATTATATCTGTGAAAACATAAAAAATCAGATTGTTCATAGTCTTCAGAATGTATCGTACATGTGAAATAACAATTCGAGAGGGTGTTTGGAGATGCGCTCTTCGGATGCTGACAGGCCACGTCATCATAGTTGAATATTTTACAGCGTTAGGCTTTGCTCGTTTAAAAATATTTTTGAAAAAAATTAATTTTTTTAATTTTAAATTAATATTTTTTATATTTTTAAATTATTTTAATGTAATGATATTAAAAATATTTTTTAAAAAAATTAAAAAATATTATTTTAATATGATTATAAATAAAAAATATTTTTTAAAACAACTACACGTATTACAATGCTATAAACGGCGTCACATGTTTGTAAAATCATCTTTATCCGTTAGATGTTAAAAAAATAGAGGAAAGGCTGCACAGTCACCGAAAATAATGCAAGAGGTTTGGACAGTGGGTGGATGCTTTTGTCACACCGCACGAGATATCGAAGGCATCTTGAGGTCCAATGCTTGTTGGGCACTGCACCAAAAGCCAGAAAGCTCCTTCACCGGCACCTTTCCTGGGTTAATATAAATATATTTAAAACATTAAAAAATTATCAATGTAATATTTTTTTCATAAATTAATTTAAAAATATTATTTATTTTTGTAATTTTATATTAAAATACCAGTTATAATCTGAAATAATATAACTCAATTTATTAGATTTTAGATTTGTTTTCTAAGAATTATTAGTTTAAATTTTATCAATTTCAAGACTGCTAAAAATTTATATAATTATTAATTTTAAATTTTATAAAATTAATTAAAATATATACAAGATAAAATAAATCCTCATGGGTTGTTTACATGCATAAGTTTGGAGTTTTTTTGTCATGTTTTTTTTTAAATAATTTCTTTTATCAAAATTAATTTATATATATTTAAATTGTTTGATGTATTGTTTTTAAAAATATTTTAATACATTTCAGTATAAAAAACACTTCAACAAATCAGTAGTTTTCTTCTTTTTTTTAATAAAAAGGAAATAGATAGAAATTGTGATTTGATATAATTCACATGAAGTAGTCGTTGTACGTTTAGTGTTAGTGGACATATTACACCGACCGACCAAATTATTTTAAGTCTATAATAACGATCAGATTTTTTTTATTACACGAGCCAGGCGATCTAGGGCAGGTAGATACATTATTTTGATCTTCTATAAATTAAATTGCATGGTTTCCTTCTTTCGGATAAATGGACAGCACACTGTCTGTCCATGTAATCCGGCATGATAAATTTCGGGCATCTTCCATGACTGAATTGGATCTCTGGGTATTGAGATCCAAAAACCCCCAATTTCATTTTTTTCACATAAAAAACCTAGAAAGTAATATATTACATGAAACTCAATAACCCTAAACTCAATAACCCTATTCACAGCACTAAAACATCCCACGGTTAATCTAAAAATTAAAAATAAAATTGAATACAAAAATCTTCAGGAGCTTCAACTTATTTTTTTTCCAGCATAATTAGAAATTTAAGTTATTTCTATTAAAATCGCATTTTTGATATGAATCTATTGACATTGAAATTAATATTTTTATTATTAAAATATAATTTAGGAAAAACTGTATCTCTCCTCTTCATCCTTGGTGACTTTCTTTACTTTTTCAATATTTATGAACCGAAACACAGTAAAAATAAATTTTAATTATAAAAACCTAAATATGTAAATATTTGGGGATGAGATAAATGAAAATTCGTAAAATTGAGAGAACAAACTATACTTTCACACGTGAATTCTAACCTTTTCGCTGTGGCATTTCAGCATATATTTATTTATACAGATGAACAGTAAATAACAGATTTAATTTATTTTGTATCACAACTAGCATTTATACTCGACATCGCTGGAGGGCTAAACTAATTTTTCGAATAAAAAATAATTGCCAAGTGTTGGTTTTAACAGGCTAATTTTTTTTAATTAAAATAATATTATTTTAATAAAAAAATTAATTATCTATAATTAAATTTTTAATTTACACTTGTCGATTTAGCCTACCAAGTCAAACTGAATCTTTCTTTTCTTTATTTTTGTTAAATTCAATTTAGTTCCAGCACTAAGTTGGGTTATTCACAAGCTGTTTGGTTTTAAAACTCTATCAATTAAAATTTATCAATATTTTATTTAATTAAAATATTTTTTTTTTAAATTAATCAAAATGACTAGATAACCTCATTAAAACTTAAAACCTGAATTCTAAATTAAACTGGATTTAAAAAATATATTTAGAACTATTGTATTTTGACTTTCAAATATATTTTAATTATTTTATTATTTATAAAACATTGAATAAATACAAATATCTCAAACAAATTGATAATAACTAATATATATTATAAAAGTACCAAAATAACTTTGGTTCAGAAACATGTAATTTTGTTCTGGGAATAACAAGATAATTATTACACTACAGCGGTGAACAATAAAATATACAAGGGTTACAATGATTTTTTTTTTTGTTTTGGTTGTTTGTTAATTATACTGTATTGTATTTTTTTTCCCTAGAAAAATATATTTGCGTGCCCATTATGGGCATATCAGCTTATAGATAAAACAAGCTTCCAGGAGCATGCACGGGCAATAGCAGTGAGGCGGGAGCACCCAAGTACAGTAGTTGCAATCAAACATTGAACGAACAAAACCCACCTGCCATCGGTGCATTAGCGACGCGCCACATGGGCAGGGAGTGATATCCAGCAGAAATTATTTTTGTTTAAAAATATTTTTAAAAAATATTTTCAACATTAAAAATTTAAATAATTTTAAAAAACACACGAATTTTTTGAGATAAAAAAATTGCACCACAATGCCAGATAAAGTCTAAATTAAAAATAATTTTTTAAATAATATAACTATAGTTTTTATATATATCCACCCTAGTAGTAAAAAAACCATTTAGAAAAGCTACATATAATTATTTTAACAATTTGATATATTTGTTCAACTTGTAAAATCTAACAATAATTTAAATAATTTTTATTTAATTCAATATTAACTTATAAAATTAAAAAATCATATTAACTTTAGTAAATTTACTAAATTTATAATACGGATTAAATAATATAATAGAAAAAACCAAAAAAATATATATATATATTAAAAAATCAAAGAAGAAAACCAATGAAAAAAAAAACTTTTGCAATTAGTAATATTTTGCAAGGTTTTGAATTTTTTACGAAATATAAAAAATTATATTTTTATAAAATGAATAATATCTTGTTATTTTATCTATTATTCCTAAACGAACATAGAAGATAAAAATTGAAAAGTCAGAATAATTTTTTTATTTAATTTTTTGCTTTTCATCCAGCGCTCCCTTCGAATTGTCCTTGCCACTGCGATGTTGCTAGAAAAATGCTTAGAAATATTTACGATCGTTTTTTTTTTTCAATTTTTTTCTTTTAATTCTTTAACAAGAATATTTTTCAAGTTTTTTTTTTTAATCCTGAACCGATAAAAAGAACAAACTCCGTCAATTTGCAAAATTGATTACATATGGTGTCTGGATTAAAGATGTCAGCTTAATGTGGTCGGAATTCATGGATGGGGATGTAAATATGTCATGTATTTTTTTAGACAAAGAACTGCATTGCACGTGTTCATTGTGTTTTTCAAATCCCTAACAAAAATCTTCCCCTGGAATTTACACATCAAAACATAAGACACTGTCTGGACTCAAAGCCGATGCCAAGAGTGCTGATCCAGCGAATCTTGTTTTATCTCGCCAAACACTCATTTTAAAATAATCACCTGATTGTATAATATCCTATAAGCGATGTTTTTATAATACAATGTTGGTCAGCTGATTTTGACTACAATACCAATTTATTTAGAACGGGCAGTGTGTTGGTAAAAACTAAGGATATAAAAGCTACTTTGTCGGCAGCTCGTATTTTTGTATGAGATTGTTTAGTAGTATAATTATGATTACTTTTTAAATATTTTTTTATATTAAAATATGTATTGTTATTTTTTATTTAAAAAAAAATATTTTTAATACCAGCATATCAAAATAATTTAAAACATTGAAAAATATATTAATTTAAAATGAATAAAAAATAAAAAATTTATTTTTTAAAATATTTTTAAAATGTAAAAAACAAAGACAGACGTCTGTATTGAATCATCAAATGTCCGGATTCTGTGTGTACTTTCAGGTTTCAAAATACCACCTCGAAGAGTTAATATAGTTTTCCTCTTGTTTTTCACCATTTATATTCTCTCTCTATAATTTTGCACTTCCTTTTCTTTTAATCATTTTTTTTCTTTCCCTCCTTCAACCATCTCTTAACCCAGTAGCGACTGAGCTACATTTTTTAAAAAAATTTCGTTGTTTAAATTTCTTTAAACCAGCTACATAGCTTTCTCAAAATACCTGCACGGTCCAGTGTCCGTGTGGACAAGTTCTTGTATCAACCCGCCATACCGTGATGAGTTTCAAAACACTGGTTCGTTGTCATCAATTCAATTCAATTCAAGTTTTCACACGCTGGGAGCAAATTTGTTTCCAATCTCGCCCTTGATTTTTTCTCTCTCGTTTCCCGCCCTTTTTTTCTAAGAACATCTTACATCGACGGTGACATGCCTGGGCTCTTTGTTTTGAGCTCGACGGGCTTGACCTTGCGCTGCCTAGTCTGCCTCTCTGATTAAAGATGAAACACACACGCGCGCGTTAATTTTTTTTTCATGATTAAAGATCCATTTAATTCATAGATATCAATCACAATCCCAAATGAAATCCAACGCGCGCGCACATGTTATTTATTATATATTATATTCGTTTTTTACTTTAATTTTTCAATCCTATCTTATAATTTATTTAAGCTTGGAGAGATGATGCATGGAGAAGAAGCTACATGTATGATGAGATGGAAATAACAACGAAAAACTACAAGAGAAACCACGCAAGGTTTAATGCGAGGAATGTTGCTTGTGTGAATTCATGGTTTTATTTTTTAAAAAATATAAATTAAATTAATTGTTTCTTTGAGTGGTTTACAAAATTTTTAAATAAATTAAGAAAACCGACATTCCTTAACAAATAATAAACTCCAAAATAAATTCGTCATAAAAAACAAGAAATCCAAATAAATATAGAAAAAAACTGACTCAATCAAGAGCATCTAAGCCTGGAATCTAGTTCTGGAATATCCGGCCATTCAAAAGCAACGCCGTGGCTTTTTAATAAGAAAATTACCTGGAAAAATTTAAAATCGATTTAATAATTAGATTTTTAGATATCTCGACTTTAAGATCTTTTCTTAAACTTGGATTTATACCGCTGATCCATAAAAATATGGATTATTATCCGAATACAATATATCTAAGTCAGGTCCCCGTCTAATAATGTTGGATTATTATCCGATTTAGTCGCTCTTGTCCACGTCAGAAGATTTCAAATCTGTCACGTGTCATCTTTACTGGCATCCCAGGTGTTTTTTTACCCTACCTGATATTTTTCTTCAACTCTCTGTTTTTATTATTTCCTGGACTCATTTTTTTTTCAAATGGAATTAAGAATTTAACAGGTGTCATCATGCTCATGAACCATGCTATCATTTATTAGATGTTTAATTGGTGGGGATGTCACGACCCACGCACCACTACTTAAATATAATAATATATTTGATATGAAAAGTTTTTTAAAGTATTTTCTAGATATATTATAATATTTTTTATTTTTAATATTAGTATATTAAAATAATAATAAAATTTTAAAATATATTAATTTAAATTTCTTCAAACCAATCATATTTTTAAAACATACTTAACCGCAATTTCAAGGGAGAGAAAAAAGAACATGCAGTTAAAATTTGAGATAGCGAAGAATGGGCGTGAACTTTCACAGAGATGTCGAGCTTTCTAGATGAAAATACGCCGGGGGAGGGTGTGGCCATGATATCAAGGCTCGAGGGCTTAAACAATTACAACGAATGCCATTCTTTTTTGTNATCTAGATGTGTATAAGAGACAGGGGTTAGGTTGGTCGTGTGGGGGCCGACTGCTCTATATTTAGGGACTGGCGACCACTTCAACAAAACAGATAAAAATCTAGGTGCCTGTTTTTGATTTTCTCTTCAATTTAAATTATTATAAATACATTAATTTATTGAATTTTCAAATTAAATAAGAATGTATTTTATATATTATCTTATCAAATACCACTCAATTGATACGTTATTTTTGAATAAAAGTACACAACCTTTTTATTATATCAACAACTTTTTTCCAAGCCCGTCTATTTTTAAAAATATTTATTTTATTGTTTTTATAATAATTACTAGTTTATTGTTGTATAGTTAAATAAATATTATTTTAATTTTTTTTATTAATTTGATGGGATTTATAATCTGAGTTCTAAATTTAATAAATTAGTTTAGATTAACCTGAATTAGTTTAAAATATTAATATTTTAATAGATATATATATATATATATATTAAAATTTAATTTATACACATCCATTTTCAGTTCATTATCAAGATTCAATGTGCAGGTAAAAATTATACTAATCAATTACCCAGCACCAAGTTAAATCATTACCATAGGAGGATATGATGGTACATTATCTCCGAGACATGATTGATAATGGATAAAAACAATATCGTAAAAGTTAGATCCTTTTCCTCTACTTTTTTTTCTCTCTCTCTTTAAATAAATGCCCTGTGCTTAGAATTGTATTTATGGATTACAACATCAGTTTGCTTATTCATAAATATTTTTGAAAAATAATAATAATTATATTATTTTAATATATTAACATTAAAAATATTTTTTATAAATTTAAAAAACATATTATTTCAATATATTTTAAAATAAAAATATTTTAAAAAATAATCACTAACATAATAATAAATAAATTCTAAAATAAAATAAAGAAAAAAGTTTCAACGCCGCGCAACATATTTGTTAACCAATAGCTAGAGAGAGATCCCAAGAGTGACAGGAGCCAGGAGCCTTTTCGCAATTATACCCTAAGAAAAGCAAGAAAAAAAAAAAAAACCAAAAGAGGCAAGGAGCCTAACGCCACTCTATGTCAAGATGAGAAAACAAACGTGACTTGTTGTTTCTATTACTTATTACCAAACAAACCACAGATACCGGTAAAAAAAAAAAAAAGGGAAAGAAAGATCAGTAATTGGGCATCAAATCATGAGAAATAAAACCCTAAAGACCCTTGTTGGAGGAACAAATCCGGCTGGAATCAATCCCTGCCTTCGATTGACAAATCCAACGGTTCAGATCTGTCCACCGTTAGTGCTTATCACTCTCCACTTTCCTTACTTCACTCTGCTCCCTTCCCACTCTCTCTCTACCTTCTCTCAGAATAACATGGCTGAAGCCACCATCTTCATTGATCACCTGCTACGCTTTTAACTACCACTCTGATCTCCGTGTTTATAATCAAAGTCCCAATCTTTGCCACAAATCCACTATTTAACACGAAATCAAAGATTCTGCTTTCATTTTCTTTCTGAAGTTTTAACTCCTGGGGTACATGGGTTCTTGGTTTTGATCAACATACCTACTCGTTTGAATCTAACAAACAAAACCCGGTTTTGTTTTATCACTTTTTAACTAAAATTTAGCTCGAAGTTTTAATCCTTACACTTGTATCTAATGATCACAGACATATATTCAAAGGTTTTGCCTGACATCTCAAAGCGATCAATGCTCAAAAACGAGGAGTTGAACAAGCTAATTAGAGAGCAAAGGCTACAACAAGAGGCAGGAAGTGAAAGAGAGAGAGAACTCAATATTTATCGAAGTGGGTCAGCACCGCCTACTGTAGAAGGGTCTTTAAGCTCTATTGGAGGCGTGTTTGATGGTACTGGGATTCCTGGTATCAAAAAGAGCAATAAAGGTGAGTTTTTGAGCGAAGAGGACTTTAGGTCTGATCCAGCTTATGTTAATTATTATTATTCTAATGTGAACTTGAATCCAAGATTGCCCCCTCCATTATTGTCAAAGGAGGATTGGAGATTTGCACAGAGATTACATGGTAGTAGTGGTGGTTCTAATTCCGTGGTTGGGGATAGAAGGAAGGGAAGTAGAGGTGGTGATAATGAAGGGCAAAGGTCGCTTTTTGCAGTGCAGCCAGGGTTCGGAGGAGGGCAGGAGGAGAATGGGAATGGAAATGGAGTGGAGTGGGGAGGAGATGGGCTTATTGGATTGCCAGGTTTGGGGTTAGGGAGTAGGCAAAAGAGTATCGCGGAGATCATTCAGGTAAAGCTACAATTTTTGTTGTTTATTGTCTGGGTTTGTGTTGGTATTAGGAAGATTGATTGATGGTACTGTATTTTTCGTTATCTGATAAGGATATTCTGTGTTATTGAGTGTAAATTTGTTGATACCATCGTTCTTTTTATGTGGATTTATGTTGCCTAAAGTTGACTCGGTATAGCTATTCAAAATTCTTGTTCGCTATTGCATGGCATGAAAACTCCACTTTGTTTTGATAATTAGCTGAATTAATTATATTGTAGAACTTTTTATGTGTTTAGACGTCTTTGTATGCTATACTGAGACTCACTGGTACCATCGTTCTTCATAATTTTCATTTCCAGTTATTTGTTTCTTCCTTCGTGATAATTTACTGCAATACTAGAAGAACTCCACTCTGTTAAATCTTATTCCCAAGCTAGGCAGAGTCAGCTACAGGGATCTTTACTCTCCTTTCTGTTTTGTTAAATTCAATTTTTTGATGAGTTATCGCAATTTTTTGATACTTGATCCTCTTTCACCACTTCAGCCAGCTCTCATATTTTTAATGAGAGTTAATAAATCTAATTTTCTGTTATTTAATGCCTTTTAGTATTCTCCTCATTGGCAGCTATGGCTCTTCTCAGTTTGGCTCCTCTTGCTTTGTTTGTTTGCCAACTATTCATTGTGCTTAAAAATACGTGCCTGTCATTATCTCTGGAAAGGAAGAACAAGTTACGTTGTTATTGCTATTATTTTTCAATGGCATTACTCTGATGTGTTGAGGAGTGAGTAGTGACACTGGAGAGGGACAGAGGTCTCACCCCATGACAACTTTTCTATTTCCGGAAAGAAAAAGTTTGGGTATTCTAGTTTGATGTTGATCTGAGAATGAGGACCTCTTATTCGATCCTTTTGCTTTGTTTACATGTTTTAGATTTCTAACTGTTTGCTTTCTCTGATCACTTGTAGTGCTGAAAAGTTGTGTAACTATACGCGATGGGGTCATTATTCTCTTTTGCTGTTCCTATGGATGTTGACTGAATCATGCATAAATGTCTACATGCAAAAAGTTTTTATTGTATGTTAAAGCATACTTGATTGCTATGGCAAGCCTAATGAAACAGAAGACTTCATTGTTGTGAAATATCTACAGTCTACCAGCAGATTCTTTCCTTTTTTTTTTTTATTTGAACACGTAATTGATGTAATTTGCTGATGATGGTTTTGGTGGTTAATTCATGTTATAAAAACTAGTTTCTATTTGAAAGAACTTTCCCTTTTCCATTCCTGTTGTTCTTGATTGATTGTATTTGCTCAAAATTTCACTGAATTTCTGTTTATCACTTGCTTTCTTGATGATAGATTAATGGTTTAGTTTTGCAATATAGGATGATATGGGTCATGCAAACCCCATCTCAAGGCACCCTTCACGTCCCACTAGCCGCAATGCATTTGATGACAATGTAGAAACTTCTGAAGCTCAGTTTAGTCAGCTGCATGGTGATTTGGCATCTGTCGAGGCTCTATGCTCCAGTTCAAACAAACAGGGCATTTCTGCAGTTCAAAATGTTGGCGCATCAGCTTCTCATACCTATGCTTCTGCATTAGGTGCCTCCTTGTCACGAAGCACTACACCTGACCCTCAGCTTGTGGCGAGAGCTCCTAGTCCTCGCATTCCACCTATTGGAGGAGGGAGGACCAATTCCATGGATAAAAGAGATGTGAGTGGTTCACACTCATTTAACAGTATCTCAACAAGCTTGAATGATTCTGAGCTCATAGCTGCTTTGTCTGGGTTGAAGATGTCAACAAATGGTCTAGTTGATGAAGAGAACCACTCACGGTCACGAACACAACATGAAATTGATGATCGCCATCACCTGTTCAATTTGCAAGGTGATCAAAACCATGTCAAGAAACAATCATATTTAAATAAGCCACCTGCCAGCACAAACCTTAAAGTACCCACGACGCTGACTCTGAATGGTCGAGGAGGTTCTCCTTCTAACCACCAGAATGCAGACAACATGAATTCTCCATATGCTAACTATGGCTTAAGTGGGTATCCTGTGAATCCTTCATTGCCATCCATGATAGGAAGCCCTCTTGGGAATGGGAGTCTGCCACCTTTGTTTGAAAATGCTGCTGCTGCTGCAATGGCTGGAACCGGGTTGGATTCTAGAGCACTAGGTGCTTTAGGGCCAAACTTAATCGCTACTGCAGCAGAATTGCAAAATCACAGTAGACTAGGGAATCACACTGCAGGTGTGCCTCTTGTGGGCCCATTGTATCTTCAGTGCTTGAGATCAAATGAGTATGCTTCTGCACAGCTTGCAGCTCTCAATGACCCCATGCTGGATAGGGAGTATGCTGGTAATGCATACGATCTCCTCCAAAAACTTCAATTGGAAGCATTGATGTCCTCCCAAAAGTCTCAGTATGGTGTTCCTTACCTTGGCAAATCTGGTAGCTTGAATCATAATTACTATGGAAACACTGGATTGGGTCTCGGCATGTCCTATTCTGGAAGCCCATTAGGGGGGCCCCTTCTTCCAAACTCATCTGTTGGATCAGGTGGTCCTTTGAGGCACGGTGAACGGAATATGCGTTTTTCTCCTGCAATGAGGAATCTGTCTGGGGGTGTCATGGGATCTTGGCACTCAGACGCCGGTAGTAACCTGGATGAAAGTTTTCCTTCCTCTTTACTGGAAGAGTTCAAAAGCAATAAAACTAGATGTTTTGAACTCTCAGAAATTGCTGGTCATGTTGTTGAGTTCAGGTAGCTACCTGATTGAACTTTTTCATCATTGTAGTTTAGGCTTCTGTAATTTCACTTATTTTATTTGTACATCTTCAATGAGCAGTGCTGATCAGTATGGGAGCCGATTCATTCAACAGAAACTTGAGACTGCAATGACAGAAGAGAAGAACATGGTTTTTGATGAAATTATGCCCCAAGCCCTATCACTAATGACTGATGTTTTTGGTAACTATGTGATTCAGAAGGTATTTTCTCATCAGAAGAACTTGAATTCTTATGATGTACTTGTCATGCCTTTGATTCTACTGTGACCTTTAATGCTTATCATGTGCTTAGGTCTTTTCACACACCCTCACCTACACTAAAGAAAGCAAAAAAGAAAAGAAAAGAAAAGAAATGAGTTACATATAAAAACTTTCCTGTTTGTCTTCAGTTTTTTGAGCATGGATCTGCATCCCAAATAAGAGAACTGGCTGACCAGCTAACTGGCCATGTGCTGACCCTTAGCCTTCAAATGTATGGCTGTCGTGTGATCCAAAAGGTATGCTTCCTCAATGACCATGCTTATGGAACCTGTGCTATTTCTAAAGTTGTCTTGTATATTCTGAAGATAGTTTCTTCTATAATCTGCTGTTGTGCCTTATGCCTGCATAATTCTGTTTTTATCATAAGCTAGGCTGAAGACGTGGTCAAATCACTTTTCCTGGCATCTTACTGAAGCCCTTGCTTTGCTATTACTTGCAAACTAACGTTTGACTAAATGTAGAATGATGTGTTAGACTTGGTTAAAACCTAGCCTCTTAGTTTTAATGCTCATGGATCATAATAACCAGGCTATAGAAGTAGTTGAACTGGACCAGCAGACTAAAATGGTGACAGAGCTTGATGGTCATATTATGCGATGTGTACGGGATCAGAATGGGAACCATGTCATTCAGAAGTGTATTGAATGTGTACCTGAAGATGCTATACAGTTTATTGTCTCAACATTTTATGATCAAGTTGTGACACTTTCCACTCATCCATATGGTTGCCGTGTCATACAGGTGTGTAAGCTCTGTTTCTACTTGTCACAAACATCTTTGTATGTTTGTCTATATTATTGCATAGATTTGATTTGAATTTTATGCGACAGAGAGTGCTGGAGCACTGTCAAGACACCAAAACCCAGCGTATAATGATGGATGAGATTTTGCAATCTGTTTGCATGTTGGCACAAGACCAATATGGAAATTATGTTGTCCAGGTTTGTTGTACATATGTGAATGCTTCTTAAAGTATATGCATTTATTTAACATGGATGGCAATCGAGGGTCAGTGTGTGGGGTCATGTATGTAATTTTATGTTTTGAACATGTTTGGCAAGCAATTGCCAGTGCCAAAGAAGTGCCAATTTCTGACCTGTTGGTCATAGCCCCAGCTCCCACGTAGAAGAATCCCTCTTTATTGCATTTTCTGCTTCTTGAGAACTTTAATTCTGATAAACTATTCTTTGATTGGCAAGTTGGCACCGGCCCTTAATTGTACAATTGATCAATGCTAGATAGCAACTTGTGTATACTTCCATGCAGCACATTGTTTGATCCCTTTACTGTTGTGGACTCAAAGATGTTCAGTTGATAATAAAACAACCAACTGTCATAATATTTGTGGAAACTTCTCGTGTTTGTATCTGTTAAATGAGCATAATGAACACATCCTTATTTACCTGATTAATTTGGGGATTTCTAATCAATGACATCATTTGTGAAGTTCATCATGAAGTTTAATTGCTGCCAAAGCATTTGGCTGTTATTCACTGCTAACACCTTTGTATTTCCCTTCTTACAGACACGATTCATGTCCATCAAATCTGTTCTGCAGATTATTATGATAACTGCAATCTCCCTCCCTCTTTCTCTCTAAACACATATTTGGTTTCGTTTTATTTTTAAACATATTTGCTCTAATTGCTTTCAAATAATGTTGCAGCATGTGCTGGAGCACGGGAAACCACGTGAGCGTTCAGCAATAATAAAGAAATTAACTGGGCAGATAGTTCAAATGAGCCAGCAGAAGTTTGCCTCCAATGTTATAGAGAAATGTTTAACTTTTGGCACTCCTGCAGAACGCCAGGCCCTGGTGGATGAGATGCTTGGCACCACTGATGAAAATGAGCCTCTTCAGGTCGATGACTTGTCTGTGTGCTGTACCCCTCATAACTAAGATGCTGATAAGCGTTTAAAGTTTGTGTATTTATTGGCTTATTACCACATTGCATTCTCTCACATCTTTGCCTTGTTTATTGCTATTTTTTTTTTAATTAGCTAATGGTTAGGTTCATTCTCCATAGTTAAAGTTTTAATTGGTGGACTCTGGCAAACTCTTCTGTTTAGCTGATATAATGTGAATCTGTGTGACTTTATTTGGTAATTTGCTTGAATGGGCAATTCTCCTGCTTCAATGTCTTCGGAGTCATTGATTCCCTGTTTTGACATCATTTCTTGTTATATGCAGGCCATGATGAAAGATCAATTTGCAAATTATGTTGTACAGAAAGTGCTGGAAACTTGTGATGATCAGCAACTTGAACTGATCCTCAATCGAATAAAAGTTCACTTAAATGCTCTGAAGAAGTATACTTATGGGAAACATATAGTTGCACGTGTAGAGAAACTTGTTGCAGCTGGAGGTAAGCACACTCCCTTTTGCTGCTGATTATATCTGGTTCTCTTGTAACTGATTTGCACAAAAGGAAGAACATCCCTAAATGCTGCAAGCCCTTGGTTCATTGATTTTTGTCCACTCTATTTGTTTAGTGCTCTCGTTTTTTGATGTTTGATTAAAGACACGAGTGCTTGGATGAACATTTTGTGGTGTTTCATGAGCAAGATGAGCAGGAAGATTAATGATGTTTCATGTCATGTTTTGTTATTTGTGTAGCAATTGAAAACATTATTCTATTTAGTATTTTATTGCTTGAAACATGCAGGTAAAATATTAAGATTTTTGAGGGCTGCCAAAGCAAGCTTTTCCCAGACAAGTGCCTGGATTCCATATGCATGTCTCATACACTAATTTAGGAAAGCTTTTGATAGTAATGCATTTTCTTACTCTAGATTGAAGAGAAAAATGCTTGCAAAATATCTTTAAATGATCTTCCATATTCAGTTTTATTCTCCCTTTCTTTTTCAATGACATGAAGGACTAATGATACCTAGTATTCTGTCTTTCCTATTGGTGATGCTACATATTAAGATTTTCAGGTGTGGAAGATTAATGATCCATGTTAAATTGCATTGCTTGTGCAGAAATGGCTCTTATAAGTTTTCTGCCTTTTGTTTTGTTTTTTTTGCAGAGAGGAGAATTAGCTTCCTTACTCTGCATCCTGCTGCTGCTTAGAAGGCTAGGGTTGTACAGCTAACTGAGGATAGTATTGAGCACCTCTCTCTTTGTACTTCTTTTCATATCTAGTAAGGGCTCTGTCTACTAGTTGAATAGATTGGAGCTGAATGAAAAATAAAAACTGTCGGTTGTACTGAAAACTGTACATTTTTAGTTTGAGGATATACCTAGAATCAGGATAGCTGAGTTCAGATGGTGAACATGCCGAAGTTCTTGCAGAGAAGATAAAGAATTACTGTACAAGTTTTAAGGGTGTAAAAAGGGAGGTAGTTAATTTATGATCGTGACTGTACAAAATGTTACCAGGCGGAAACAGCTTTTGTGTTTAGGAGGGTATGGAATTTTCCTGATGTATGGGATTTGCTTATCTTTCTTATTTAAAAAACTCTTACTCCCACTTACCATGGTTGTGTCTGCTTGCCTGGTACAGGAATGGATTTCATTGTGTGGGTATATCATGATTTGTCTAAAATTTTATGGATGCCCTTTGAATCATGTCACTAATTGGGTTCAAGAAATATATCTATCGTATCCCAGTTGACAATTTCAATTTTATTAGTATTCGGAAGTTTTCTTGGGCGTTGCTGCTTCGCTCGGCTGTCGTCAGTTCTGTAGACCAAAAGTGTGCGTTGAACTCTCCTTTCGGGCGCTCCCATGAAAATGTGACTGTAAAGAAACGCTTCACTCAAAAATCTGTTCTGTTAGGATTTTTCTCTTCATATGCCAAACCCAAACCGTTCGGTCTCCCTTGAAAGCTACTGTTCGGTCTACCTTAAAAGCTGATTAGATAATCAACTACGTAAACGGCGAAGCTAGAAAACAGCTTTTGGAAATTGGTTTCTGAGTGTCATTGAGATGCTTAAAATATTTTCAATAAACATCTTCTACATCCATGGCAATCCAGCTACACCAGCAGCGGTAGTCACAGCCAACATTTGTGCAACATGAACACAGATTTAGGCATCCGGTTTCCTAAAATTATTGAAACCCCTTGCAATTCTATGTATGGGGGGGGTGGGGGGGTAAACGATGCCGAACGAGCAGGAGCTCATAGATATGAACGAGCTGAGCAAAAATCAAAACCAAAAAAAAAGAGAAGAAAAACCAGCTTTTCTATATAGTAGAAAGCTCATGTATCCTTTTGCTGGCTTGGAATCCACTAAGTGCTATCTTAGATCATCTCCAATGACAAAAATCATTTAGAAAGGCTAAATTGTTGATATGGCTTTTTAAATAGTGTAAATTTATATATATATATATATACACACACCCAATGGAAAAAAACCATTTTAGCAACCCAATTGTATTTTAATATATTTAATATTAATACTTTTGGTTTTTTGAAAGAAGTTATTGAGAAAAATTTAATTGATGAAAAAAGAAATCTTTAAATAATATATTTTAATGTTTTAGCTATTTTGATAGATGCACAGGAATGCTTTTTCTATGATAACCTTCGATTCTCCTATTAGAACTGCAAAATCATAGAAGGAATAGTGTTTTTATTTTTGGCTTTTCTATAGAAGATGCCCTTGCTGTGCTAAAATAGAAACACATGGCAATAAGTTCAGTTGCTTTCTCTCTCGACTTTGAGAAGTTCGGTGTTGGCTTTTCCATCCATTTTCTTTGACAAAGTATGTCTAAGGTAGTCAACATACTTAATCGCTTTATACATTTTAGGGCGATTATAATCATCCGCCATTGTCTCAACTGGACCTAGTTCCGCGTCATCATCCGGCATTACAAATGTTGCAATGGACATTCTTGCCGCTGTCACACTCGTCACCGCCCTGTGCTCAATGCTTTTGTATACTCCATTGCTCCAACTCTGGAAAATATAAGAATAGAATCAGACTTGCAGACTACTTTTCGCAACACTAGAAATGCCTTGCCAAATTCTTACCAAAACTTTTTTAGTCTTTTTATGCCACAAAAAAACTTGAAGCATCGCTCCTTGTGAATTTCAATAAAATCTTTATCATTCTTGGAAAGGAAAAAACAGGAAACATATTTTTAATGTTATCCAAGCAACCGAACTGAAGAGTATGATTTTGAACTAGAAAATACCTCAATAACATCACCAATATTCACTACTATGGCATTTGGAATTGGTTTCACAGGAACCCAGCCTTCCTCGTGCCTTATCTGGAGACCAGTGATATCATCATCCTGGAGAAGAAAGGTTATGGAGCTCGCATCAGAATGTGGACCAACTCCAAGCACAAGTTCAGGCCTCGAGCAGGTTGGATAATAGTTCATTCGTATTCCTTGCTTCATCATCTCCCCATGCAACCGTTTTAAAGCATCTTTGTCCATTCCCATTAACAATGATATGATGGCTAAGATGTCCTCAGCCAGCTTAAGAATTTCTGTTGAGTACTGTTCGACTGCCTCCCTAAAAATTAAAGAGAGAGAACCACAGAGAAAAAAGGTTTGACTTGTTTTTAAACAATAGAGAAATACCTAATATATTACATAAGCTGTCTAGTTATGTCATCCATCTCCAATTGGAAAAGCGTTGAAGTACATACTTGAAACCTGGTATCGTAACCGGCCAGTATTTCATTTTCTTGTATTTTGGGGGTGATGTCACCAAGAACATCAAGTCACACCAGTCGAGTTTTTGATGCTCAGAAACTACATAGCCTTGGCCATATCCATGAATATCATTAGCCGCCATTGCATAATTTCTTTTCTCTTCCAATGGAAATTCAAAAAATGCTGCCACAGCGGCCTTCATTTGCTTTATCACCTCTTCTGACACATCATGATTTGTTATCTACAAAAAAAGAAGAAGCATTCTCAGCTGTGCTCTAGTACAAACAAAATTCCAGGCACAATTTCGTTGGTTTGTACCTGAAAGAAACCCCACTCCTTGCAGGCAAGATCTAGCTTCCTCCGTTCATCCTCGTCTCCGTTGACTAGCAAGGAGAAATTTATGACTGGGATCTCGGATGAACCTGGACAAATTTCAGTTTCTACTGGTCTGTCTTTGTGTTCCTGTATGTATCTTTCAGGGACACACTGAGAATCTTTTCTCACTATTTCTTGGACACTCGGTACCGGCAATGATTTTCCCCAACCCAACACCTCATCTCCCTGCATGTTTCCATTTTCAACATTTGGATCCATTTCTATTCGTTAAATCTTGTTCCCTAAGTTCAGGTGTATATATATATATGCCCAAGTTGGTACGTAGCAGACGTGATTCTTTTAAACTGAAGGACAAAAAGGAATCTATTGCTTCCGCTTCTTTATAGATCCCCTTAAAGAAATTATTGGAGCTTTGCACCTTGTTTGACTAACCAAATTTCAATGTTTAGTGTAGAGAGATATTCTCCAAGTGTTAGGCGGTGACAGCAACATGGTTTATTGAAGAGCCAATGTTGCTTAGTTCTTGTTTCACACACCTGTTTTCGCTATAATATATTATGATAGCAATTCTATCTAGCTGGGAATAAGGAATATAGTGCAAGTACTGGTAAAAATGTTGTCTTGGCGTGTCACGATTCTTCGATAGTTCGATCTCAAGTATCTTTCTACGAGTCCCTTTCCATTAGTTCTGTATGATTTTTTTTTTTGGAGTCTGCCAAACACAAGATCGTAATTGTTTCTTGTAATGTAGCCATCATCTTTCCCTTTCAATAGTCTTCAATGTTATTCATAATCAATTTGAGGGAGAGTTGTATGCAAATTTTATATGCGTACCGTTACTTCTTTTATATAAAAGATTTGGAGTTTTCAAATATCGTTAATTTTCACTGCATATGATTGTCCGCCTCTCGAGACAGTGTTCGCTTTTCCATCCATCCATCAATTTTCTTATATAGAATATCTAAGGTACTTGATCCTTAGTACGTTAGAGGGCGATTGCAGACATCCACCATTGTAGCATTCAGTGTCGCTTTTCTGGTTCCATTACTTCTTGTTTGATTTCCAAACTTGATAGATTCTTGATTTTGGTGCTGATGGGTTGCGACAGCATGTTAGCTTGAAGAGTCATTGTTGTTTGGTTCTTGTTCCGCAGAACTCTGTTATGACTTTGTTTTATGCTGGGTAGTTGATCATTTGAAATAAATTATTTTATAAAAATATTTTTAGTTGAAGTTGATTTGAAAAAATATATATTTAATTAAAATTAAAATTAAATAAAAAATAATTTAATATATTTAATTAAAATTACTTTTTAAATTAAGGTTATAAAATAAATAACTAAAAATAATATATTAATATTCATAATTTTTAATCAAAATATTATAATTTAATACCTTTTGTCTTGCGAAAACCAACCTAGTTATCATATTAACTGAGTCTTGATTGACTTATTGGAACAATATAAATTTAATAATTATGATATATTAAAGATGTTCAAATTTAATATATCGTTATAGTTTATTGAATTATATCACCTGCTTCGTTAACATGTGACTTTTGTTTTTTGGTCACCAAAACCAAATGTGCACAAGAGGCTTGACATGATCATTTGTTAATTTTTGTTACAAGTTAGCAATACCCTATTATTTGCTATTTGTTTTCGTGAATATATAATTTGATTTGTACGATATTTTTACAAAAATATCTTTTAATTAAAAGCATGTCAAGATTATGTTTACTTAAGTCTTTTTTTAATATGAATACAATAAAATTATGAAAAAGAACATATAAAAAATAATTTATACTTCTTTTAAACAAAAAAACAATTTAAAAAACATGCTAATAAGCAATTTATTACCGCGTAGTTAGTGACATAAAAATGGCTTGATACATTAGAAATCCTTGTCTCGGAGGGCCTTTTTTAAGAACATTGGAACTTAATTTGAATTTATTTTTCTTTTGAAAGATTACATATTGAAAGTTCATGTTTAGGTAAAAATGATCAGCAAACAAGATAGATCCTATAGTTGAACATAGTTACACTAATGGTTTATTATACACCCGAGCCCGCAGTTAAAAATAATTAACCTTTTTTACAAGAATCCAGCAACTTAGCCATGACCGTGTAAGAAGATCCTCCGTCACTCTTTGCCACGACTGCATCTTCTCTAGTTTCAGAGCTCTTTCTTGAACAGCTTCGCCTTTCTTCGAGTTCATCAGTTCAATCAGATGCTCCTCTTGCTCGGCCGCATTGACAAATTGAGTCCTCATCTACTCTCCACTATTCACTTTGCAGAACAGTGGAGAGCAGCTAAATGCAGCAGAAGAAGAAAAAGGAGAAGAGCAGGCTATCCTACGTGGTGGCGATGTCTGGCTGGCGGTGGAAACGGCGGAGACCGGTGGTGAACTGATGGTCCAATGCTCTTTATTGTTATTTGTTCACTGTTAACTTTTTTTTTTCTCTGTTTCTGCTATTCTTCATACACGTCTCTGGTTACTGTATTGTAACACCCTTTGCAACAAAACAGCTTGAAGTTGCTTTAACAAATTTTACAGTTCAAACTCAAATGATGATGGGTCCCACAAACTTTAAATTATGGTTATATCTTAACTAAATATATATAAATAGCTTTTTTATATAAACACAGTTGCAGCGCCTAACATGCTTCCTTGTTTGAGTAACGGAAGAACTGGTAAAAAAAACTGTCTTGAAGTCTAATCACTTCTTCGACAGTTCATAAGTATCCTTCCAGGAAATCATACAAGGTCACTTTCTGTCAACATCACACACAAATATATAATTTATGCAGTTCCTGGATTTCAAGAGGACAGAAAATCATGACGGAAATTAGACGGAACCGATTCCTTTTTTTTTTTTGGCCTCTTATCGCATCACTTGTATTTCAAACAATCGATGCGTAGGAAAATTAGAATTCTGTTGTTTTTTTCTTTCTAAATCACATTAAATTTTGCTTTTCAAGCTCGCATAGAATGTGTTGTTTGAGTGTGTTGACTGTTGAGGAATTATCATGGAATTCAGGCAATGCCCCTTTTCGGGCAAATTATATAGGGATTAAATTTCCTAATTTTTCCGTTCGTTTGGCTAAAATTGTTGAAATCCTGTACAATTCTTGGTACCGGATAAGCCTGGGCCTAAATGCCAACGATTTTATAATTAACTTAATTGGCATCCACTTTCCCTTTTCTTTGGATCAAATGTCACAGAGTATGAATCTCTTTCTCGTAACAAGATCGAACTTAAGGTCTAAATAGCAACAGCTGGTCACAAAAAAAAAAAAAAGAAACCCAATAAATTCTGTTTATTTTTGAATCACAGACTACTCCTGTGTATTCTGCTGCTGACATGGAGTTCATCTCTTAGCTCTCATTATCCCAAGAATAAAGAAGCGGTAGCAGCAATTCAAATGCTGTCGTTTCCAACTTTGAGAAGCTCGGTGTTGGCTTTTCCATCCATTTTCTTTGAAAAAGTATACCTGAGGTAGTCGCCATACTTGATGCTTTTGTACATTACGGGGCGATTATAATCATCCACCATTGTCTCCACTGGACCTAGTTCCACGTCGTCGTCCGGGATCACAAATGTTGCAACGGACATTCTTGCCGCTGTCACATTCGTCACCGCTCTGTGCTCAATGCTTTTGTATACTCCATTGCTCCAACCCTGGAAAATACAAGAATAAAATCAAAGTTACACAATGAGCTATCGAATTTCTTTCTTTCAAACTTGCACAGGAGCCAAGCATGAGCTGCACCTTGGTGATCTTTTAATTCTTAACTACTCAATTTAGGGTTTCTAGTCTCCTTGTTAATAAAAGAGGCAGAGAGGAGTGCTTTCTGCAACACTAGAAAATAAAAGTGAAAAACATCCAAAATCATCAGAGACTAACTTGATGCAGATAACAGAGATTTCAGCCAAAATCTTACGTGATTCGCTTCCGGCATCACCTATTCGAGACTTGTTTAGCGATGTCTCCACTTGTAATGGGAGCAAATAAAGGCACAAAAGCATGGAGCATTACCATCACATTCAAAAATATCCGGCAAAGATTTTTTCCGGGAAACAACCTGATTCATTCCTCGTTCCTTTCTTCCCATTCCTAATATATATGTCTTCTAGACTAACTTGATGTCTTTGCTTTTTGTAAATTAATTTCAATAAAATTCAAATAATTGTTTGAGAATTAAAAAAAGAAAACCAACTGATAATTATGGTTATAGATTATAAAATACCTCAATAACATCACCGATATTTGCCACTATAGCATTTGGAATTGGTTTCACAGGAACCCATCCTTCCCTGTGCCTTATCTGGAGACCAGTGATATCATCATCCTGGAGAAGTAAGGTTATGGTGCTTGTATCAGAATGTGGACTAACACCAAGCACAAGATCAGGCCTCGAGCAGGTTGGATAGTAGTTCATTCGAATTGCTTGCTTCATGATCTTCCCATGCAACCGTTTTAAAGCATCTTTATCCATTCCCATTAACAAAGAGATGTTGGCAAAGATCTCCTCAGCCAGCTTAAGTGTTTCTGCTGTGTACTCTTCTACTGCCTCTCTATAACATAAACAGACGATAAGAATTGGACAGAAAATTAAATATATGATATGGTGCGCATAAACACGCATTCTGTGGCAAATCACTGAGAATACATACTTGAAGCCTGATATTGCAACCGGCCAGTATTTCATTTTCTTGTATTCGGGCGGGAGTGTCATCAAGACCATTATGTCACACCAATCGAGTTTTTGATGCTCAGAGACTACATAGACTTGGCCATATCCTTGAATATCATCCGCTGCCATTGCGTACTTGCTTTTCTCTTCCAGTGGAAGTTCATAAAATGCTGCCACAGCAGCTTTCATTTTCTTCAACACCTTTTCTGGGACACCATGGTTTGTTATCTACAAAAGAAAATACAATTGCACTCTAGTTCTGCTATTGTAGGACAAAATTTTTTTTCCAGGCACATGCATGCAGTGGCATTAACTTGTTTTTACCTGAAAGAAACCCCACTCCTTGCATGCAGTATCTAGCTTTCTCCGTTCATCTTCGTCTCCATTGATTAGCAAGGAGAAGTTTATGATTGGAATTTCAGAGGTAGTTGGAGATAAATTAGTAGCTACTGCCCTGTCTTTGTGTTCTTGTATGTATCTTTCAGAGAGAAATTGATGATCTTTTCTCACCATTTCTTGGACGCTTGGCACTGGCAAAGATTTTCCCCAAGTCGGCACCTCATCTCCCTGCATTGCTCCATTTTCGACTTTTGGATCCATTTCTATTTGCTAAATGTTTTTCCCGAGGCTGATCAGGTATATAATATTTCTGCAAGTTGATAGAAGATTTGCTTCTTTTAAACTAAAAAAAGAATCCATTGCGTCCACTTCTTCATAGATTCCCTTAAAGAAATTATTGGAGTTTTGCTTATTGTTTGACAATTTCCAAATTAAAGTTAAAAGGAAAAAAAACAAGCAGATTCTTGATTTTGGTACTGTTAGGTGGTGACAACATGGTAGCTTGTAGAGCCACTGGAGTTTAGTTTTCGTTGCACAGGCTGCTTTGGCTGTGTTATTATGACAGCCTTTCTGGAATGAATAAATAATGATGGAACAAGTAAAAAAACTGTCTTGATGTGAAATCAATTCCTCGACAGTGCTTAAACATCATCCCAGGAGATCATATAATTTTTATATATTAAATTTCTTAGTCCCTAGATTTCAAGAGGCCTCTTAATCATTTATTCTCGGGAAATTACTTATTCAGATGATTATTAACTCAGCACCACTTTTAGCATTAACCCTTAGAAAAGTCTAAATCGATGGTTCAAGAATGTTTGAACCAGTTTTCACATCCAGTGAGACTTAAGTTATCCATATTTAAATTGATGAATTTACAAGGAAGTCTTACCCCTCTTTTTACCAAAAAATAAAAATAAAAAAATGAAACGAAATCCATGCTTGTTTCATAGGGGCTGCAACCATCTACACATCCTTATGGCATTCAGAAGACTGCGATAAAGGAACTGGATTCTCCATTCCCCTCTTAAAAAAAATGGTGTCACGATTTGTGGTCGTTTTGATGGCATAATTTGGCTGTATGGAATCCATCAACCAGAGAATACAGGTCGGTGCCATCTACTGATGATTCTGTTCAGTACTCTTCCTCGGAAACTTTGGGGTTTGGTTATAATTCTTTCACTGATGAATACAAGTTGTTAGATTGAAAGAACAAATCTTCCAGTGGCATGAAAAGTTACAACTTTCCAACAACAACTCGCTTTGATGCCAGCTTTTACTGGGAACGAAAGAACCAGGACGGAAAAACCATTATTCTTTTGATTTAGCAACAGAGAGGTTTAGTGAGGTGATAACGCTTGATAAGTTCTGGTTACGAGAAATGGGGTCAGGGGTTGTAGGAGAGTGGCGTGTTGCTACTACACGCCGCGATTCAATAGCAATTTCAATGCGTGGACAGTGAAAAAAAATGAGAATATTATATCAGATGGTTTACCTACAAATATGAAATTATGAGGCCGATTATGTACATTATAGCATCACAGAAACTGGGTTTCTTGAATTCGACGAAGATCAAAATTTTACAAGCAGATTCGGTGCATCATGGGACAAATTTCATGCGGGGTATGAGATGAAAGTTTTCAATGAATCTGAAGCTCGAAATAATTGGTACCTCTAAGTGTAGCGATCAATTTTACCATCCAATTTCTTCAGCATTTGATAACGATTTCGCACAACTGTTTCGGATATCTTTGTCTTTACATTCTTCAGTTGAAAAAAGTTTGCGTTGTTCCTCCTACCCTTAATAAGCACACATTCTGGAAACCGCATTGTCGTTAAGTTGTGTGTTCTCTCCTGATGTGTTGTGGTCTTTCTTTGTTCGAAATTAATGAAGTTCGACTTTGTTTTATCTTATTGATCCAAAACCACTTGCATAAAATTCACTCGTTCGTGGAAATTAAACGACATCTACAATAGCTCGTAAAATGAAGAACATCCTTAGAAGCACAGCGGCAGAGGAAATAGAGAGAGGACACCGAAATTAAATCAGTAGATCAGTCCCCATCAAGTGAAATCCACACCTTGTTTTCTCGTTAAGCTAGCTTATAATTGGCATACATAACTAGAAATCAAGCAAGCGTGACAAATAAAAAGGAGGGCTGAAGATAACATTGTCAATCAATGCCTCTCGTCCTCTGGATTCCTGAGCTTAAATCACCATCAATTAGGAGGACAAAAGGTAACAACATACCGAGAAGCCTTACAAGTCTTAAGCCCTGAAGCGTCATCAAAGGCAAAGCTATAGGCCTTGGGACAAATTGCCTTAAAAAGATGACTAAAAACAGTGGGCTTGCAACTTTTAGGATTCGCATGCTCCCCGGTACAACAATATCTATCAGTTTTTGCAGCCAAGCATGCACTCTTGCAACCCACCACCTTCCCCTGTCGCCTCACAACCAATGTAGAAGGGCAACAGACATTCAGATCCGTCTCACAAGCGGCAATTCCACACCCTGCGCCACCACCAACAGGCATCATGGAAACTGGAACATTAAATCCATCAACCAAACTCACATCATAGTAATGCAAGGCGGATTCTGAAGTTCCAAGTGTCATTTCCACTAAAGTTGCTGGAGGGACACCACCAACGCCTCTACATTGTAAAAGGCCGGCACAGTCTCCGGTCTGGCATGAACCTCTGCCAGTGGTTTCATCAAAACAGCAACCTTGTCTTGGCCAAATTCTTCCTGACCACTTGTCAGGGACTTGGAGGACTGTTTGTTCTCCGCTGAGTAGAAGGAAGCCGCCTTCCCTGGGGGTGACATGCCCTGCATTGCCAAGGATCCCAGGCCATATGCTGTCCTTGCAGTTGTTTGCTATAATGAGTTCAGTCCCATCTGCAATTAGAAAAAGAAGAGGGGAAAAAAAAAGGAACAGATGTCAGTTCTTTAATGCAGAAGTTGTAAGGAACCAGTAACCACATAGAGTTTAGATTTTGGTTGTGCAAGAGAGAAAAAAACCTGTGATGGAAAGGGAGATGATCATGCAGAGGAAGAAGAGAAGAAACTGATGAGAAGAAGTCGACATTTGTTCTTGAATTTTTGGTGATTTTGGGACCTGTTGGTTTTATGGCATATTTGTACACGAGAGGGGAGGTGGGGGTTGGGTTTCCTTACGTTCTGCCACCACGAAAGGATTTTGACTGATTAAACAACGGCTTTGTGCAAAAACGGTTTACTGTAAATCATATGACAACTGTTGATTTTCTTGCAGTGCTTTATTTTTGTTTTTTCAACAATTACTGCTGAATTTAAGATTTTTTTTGTTTTTGTTTTGAGAATATAGTTTTGAACTGGATTTTTTTTTGAATTTATACGAGTGTTTGGGCTATTTAACGGACATGATGATTAATTTCACAGTTTATTAAATATCTTGTAAATTCAGTATATATATATAAGGTATCGCAAGACAAGCTTTTTTCACTGCGGGGACAAAAACCTCGGTGCAGTTATGAACTGGATTTACTTGGCTAAGTGATGGTATTTCTTAATCGAAAGCTCCACACATAATAAAAGATTGGATAATGGTTATCTTCATTAATTTTTCAAACTGGTGTAGCCGTAATTCAAAAGCAGAAATCACGCCTCTTCACCTTTCCACGCCCCCGTCGGCGTAAGATTCCGTCCTTCGGGACCAATAATTGATTAAAAAATTAGAAGTCATCGGTGTTTGCATTCATGTAATCGATAAAGATAAAGGTAACGTTTGAATGAATGACTGTTTTTTAAAATTTGAAATTATATTAAAAAATATATTTAAAATAATATATATGTTTTTTATTTTTACAATTAACATAGATATAAAAAACATTTCAACAGTATTTTTTTCAGCAAAAACATACACGATCAAAGTCTCTGTGAGAGGACTTCCAACAAATTAGAGGATTATGAGATGGATTTGTAGATGATGCAAGCTGTGAGTACCAAGTAGCGAGTAATCCTCGAAATTCGCTAATGGATTTCACGTTAAATCAGATTCACAAATGCGTGGTTTATGCGCTGGACATCTGGTTAAAATATTGGTTACACGCAAGTGATGTTCTAGCCTAGCGGTGGAAGGGGCTTGTCCCTTTCCTCTGCATCAGGGGTTCGAACCTCACCATGCACGCCTGTCACCCCCGCGGTGCCTTACCTGTTCACTGGGCTTGCAGGATGTTCAGTGAGCCGTGTGAATTAATTGTGGTGCGCGTAAGCTGGCCCGGACATCACACGTCAGAAAAAAAAAAAAAATATTGGTTACACGAGATCTTAATACAAAATCGCGACTCGATGGTGGGCTTGTTTTCTGAGATAGTTTTTTTTAATGTGATTTAAAATAAATAAATTTTAAAAAGATATTTTAGTTATAATTAGCTAAATTTAAATATATATTTGTTAAAAATTATGATTGAAGTTATTTAATATAAAACATGTGTAAAATATTTAGATAAAATTAAAAAATCAATAAAAAAACATTTACAAAACTCAATTAAAAAACTATATAAAAACTGCTACACAAAATTTATATTTTTAATTAATTCTTTGATGGATTCCACAACCAAGTATTATATTATAATAAATATGCTATTGTGTTTCTTTCACTGCTAATATAAAAATTAGCAGAAAATAAACACAATCTTAATCCAATGGCAACCACTTGACTATATTTGAATATTTACGCAAACAAATATAGTAGAGTAGAGCTCAATCAAATATTGAAGCTTGAAGACATGGCAGCTCTTCAAATCCCAGGAATTCTAGAACCCAAATGAAGTGAGATATTAAATCCCGGCAGATTTCCGGCCCTCATCAATCTTTGTGTACGAGTACTTTTCTTCAATTTTATGAAAATATTTAGCTGTGGTGGGAACAGTGGCAGGGGGCGGTGAGGATGGCAGGGGCCTGTTCCTGAAAGACAAAGGAAACGATGAAACTAGTAAAATATTAATTTTAATTCTCTAAAAATATTTTCAGATCATGACCCCTTCTAAAAAAACAAAACAACTCTTTGTCTCCACCCCCTCAATACACACTGATGAAAGGGCATGGCGGATGTATTTTATATTTCTTTCCTTGCTCTTCGTTTAAGCGTAAGCCATCGCGATGGTAGTTTTTCTTACATCCAATCCAGATCCTGGGTGATAATAGAAGAACCAAATTCACAAAATATTAAATCAATTGCTGTTTGAGGAAAAGAATTTCACACAAAACTAAGTAAATTTGCATTCGAAAAATGTAAAAATAAAATAAAATAAAATAAATCTAAAATAAAAATAAAAGTAAAGAGGCGTGTGCAGTAAATAAACAGTTAAATTCCTGCAAGAAAAAGAAACCGAAAACAAATAAGAAACTAAAAACCGCACGCGTTAACCGAAACCTTTTGAGTTTTGAGGTGGTAAACAGGGGAGGAAAACAACGTAACTGCCATGAACCAGATGTTACTCACCGGTCGGTCTATTTTTATCGTTTCCAATCACTCCAACCGTTTCCGGCTTTCTCGCTAGGAAACTGGGACTTCCGGTTTTCATTTGCTAAAACCGGTCCCCTTCATAACTGGCCGACTCGGTAAAACCGAGAAGATTATAGTTAAAACCCATATTCGGCTAATCCCAAACCCTAACCGGTCCGTCCGGTCATCAAAACCATTAAAATCGGTTTATAAAAAAACATTTAAACTCCCTTAACTCGGTCCTCTCTCTAAAAAAAACACAAGAACTCAACAGTCGAAAACCCGAGTAAGTTTATTATCCTCTCTTGTTATGCTTCATGTCTTTAGTTCTTGCCTTTTTGATATCACCATCTTTGTCTATGCGAAGGGGTTTTTGTCAGTTTAGATTGTCTCTTTGAATTTAGGAAGATAGAAGGGAAAAGTTCATATTTTTTTTGAATTTGGGTTTGGAAGGATTTAAGCTTTGGTGGTAATTGATTATTGAGGTTTGTTGAAATGGGCTCTAATTTGGAGCCAATTCCGATAACATCGCAAAAACATGACCCGGCGTGGAAGCATTGTCAAATGTTTAAGAATGGAGAGAGGGTGCAGTTAAAATGTGTGTATTGTGGCAAAATTTTTAAAGGAGGAGGGATTCATAGGATTAAGGAACATTTAGCTGGTCAAAAGGGTAATGCTGCTACTTGTTTACAAGTTCCTTCGGATGTTAGGCTTATGATGCAACAAAGTTTAGATGGGGTTGTAGTTAAGAAGCGGAAGAAGCAAAAAATTGCAGAGGAGATAACGAATTTGAATCCAGTTTCTAGTGAGTTAGGGGTTTTTGATAAGGATGTTAATACTGGAATGGAGTTAGCTGGGGTTTCAGATGCTATCGACCCTGTTTCAAGTTTGTTAGTTAGTGGAGAAGATGGACTGAGAAAAAAAGGCGGGAAGAGGAGGAAGAGGGGAAGGGGTAGAGGCAGAGGTTCTGTTACAAATGCTAAAGCTGTTGTTACCATGAGTAGTGTTATGCCATTATCAGGGGGTAAAAGGACAAACGATCACATTCATATGGCAATAGGGAGGTTTTTGTATGACATCGGGGCATCTTTGGATGCTGTGAACTCGGCTTATTTTCAGCTAATGGTTCAAGCAATTGCTTCAGGAGGATCAGAGGTTGTAGTTCCTTCATACCACGATCTTCGAGGTTGGGTACTGAAGAATTCAGTTGAAGAAGTAAAGAATGATGTTGATAAGCACAGAGCAACCTGGGAAAGGACTGGCTGTTCTGTTTTGGTTGATCAGTGGAACACAGTAATGGGTAGAACTCTGATAAATTTTTTGGTTTATTGTCCTGATGGAGTGGTGTTTTTGAAATCCATGGATGCGTCTGATATTATTAATTTACCAGATGCTCTTTACGAATTGCTTAAGCAAGTAGTTGAAGAAATTGGAGCAAGACATGTTTTACAAGTCATTACTCGAATGGAAGAGCAATTAATCTGTGCAGGGAGAAGGTTAGCTGATACTTTCCCTAACCTTTATTGGGCTCCTTGTGCAGCACATTGTCTAGATTTGATACTTGAGGATTTTGCAAAACTTGAGTGGATAAATTCAGTAATTGAACTGGCGAGGTCTATGACAAGATTTGTATACAATCATAGTGTGGTTTTGAATATGATGAAAAGGTATACTTTTGGAAATGATATTGTAGAACCAGGAATTACTCGCTTTGCCACAAACTTTGGAACATTGAAACGAATGGTTGATCTTAAACATAACCTGCAGAACATGGTTACTTCACAGGAGTGGGTGGACTGCCCATATTCAAAGAAACCTGGGGGGCTGGAAATGTTAGATTTGGTAAGCGATCAGTCATTTTGGTCATCATGCATCCTAATAACCCATTTAACTAATCCTCTCTTGCAAGTTCTGAGACTAGTTGGCAGCAAGAAGAGGCCAGCTATGGGATATATTTATGCAGGAATGTATCGAGCTAAAGAAGCAATTAAGAAAGAACTTATAAAGAGGGAGGAGTATATTGTCTACTGGAATATTATAGACCATTGGTGGGAACAAGAATGGAATCTCCCTCTTCATGCTGCGGGTTTCTACCTTAATCCCAAGTTCTTTTATAGTTTTGAAGGAGATATGCCCAATGAGATTCAGTCTGGGATGTACGATTGCATAGAAAAGTTTGTTCCTGACTTAAATGTCCAAGATAAAATCATTAAAGAGGTAAACTCTTACAAGAATGCTGGTGGTGATTTTGGGAGGAAGATGGCTGTTAGAGCTAGGGACACCATGCTTCCTGGTGAGTCCTTTTACTCCGATGCCATGTTATAAATTAGTTTTTTGATAGATAGATAACATGCATTTTTCAGATCTTTAGTACCTGGGAGCGGAAGCATCTGACTTATAATAAAAATTTTCTCTGGCCACCCTGCATCTACACATATTCATTCTCATTTGGTATATATGATTAGAACATTAGATGCATCATTTTCTATATACAGCAGGACCATTACTAGAACCTTGTGTGTATCCTGCGGGAACTGTGAGACCTGTTAGACCAAATTAGTGGCCATCATGCATTGTGGTGGTTCAAATGACTTCTTGGCATGTAGATGCAGGAATTTCCTTTATTTTTATTTTTTTTTCAAAAAATTCTGTGTTGCAAGTGGTGTTTTATCCTTTTGGAATATGTTAATCTGATTTTTTTCACTGTTTATAGCTGAATGGTGGTCAACATATGGAGGAAGTTGCCCAAACTTGGTGCGTTTGGCCATCCGTATTCTCGGTCAAACCTGCAGTTCAATTGAGTATAAGCGAAGCCAGATTCCTTTCGAACAATTGCATGATACAAAAAATTGCCTGGAGCGTCAACGACTCAGTGATCTAGTTTTTGTTCAGTGCAACTTGCGACTCAGACAAATGTGTGTTTTACTGATGGAAACCTTATAGAACTATAGATTTTACTTGAAAATTGGGTAAAAAGAACAGTCTCACTCCTTTCTTAACAATTTTTTTACAGGGTTGATGAGAATGAGGAACAGGATCCTATATCATTTGATAGCAATAATACATTGAATGACTGGGTCGAGGGAAAAGAATTGTGCTCGGAAGACTTTGATACATTGGATTGGATGGCAGTTGATCCACCTTCTGACAATGCAAGGCTCCTGGGAACTTCACACGGTGAAATCGAAGACTTAGGTCCAGGTGCTTTCCTAAGTGAAAAATACTACTAAAGAAGCTCTTTTTTCTAGTGTGTTATTGTTGGTTAGAGAAGCTTTCTTTTCATTTAATGCAGTTGTTTTGGTAAATATGCAGGGTTTGATGATTATGAGATTTTTAATAGAGTAAAAGAGGGCGAGGAGGAAAATGTTGAATCAATGTAGCAGGTCAACAGAAAAGCATCCAAGGTACACTGGTCTCACCTGGAGTATTTAGGACAATCACTGAGTTGCCTATACTAGAGAGATATCGTGATCATCTAATTTGACTCTGTGATTGAAGTAGACACAATTACCAATGGATTAGGACTTCCATGTGTGTAAAACCAATTACCAGGAAGACTGGTCTTGACCAGGGTGAAAGAGAGAAAAAGATACGATTGGGAATGGTTCTATTAGTAAATGCAGCCAGGTAGTTTTTATGTCAGAGAAAAATGCATTTCAATTGACAGATGAATGGATGTGGTTTTATACATAAGCATGCTCTTGTACGTTTAATCCCTTCAACTAACATTCATGTCTTTTTAGTGCTAATTTTTATTCTGCCAATTAAAGTCACTTGGCATTGTAACCAATTGACCAGGGATCAAATCCTACTTACACAGTTACACTTGGGATTGAACAGGAAAAGGGAGGTTGCCTCCTTTTATGGAACCAAAGGTTCAATTAGTCTTCTGATGAACAAATAAACAAAAACCTTTTCTGCAAAGGTAGGTGTTCAGTTGTGAAAAATTTGTCTTTTTCTGCCAAGCATTTCTATTTTGGCCGTTGAGTTATACCATATGATGGGATCATTATAGCCCTGATTCATTGTATTGGTTGATAATGGACTTCTGTCTTCCAGATGGATAAGAGTAAACAAAATGGGGAAGAGAAAAAAGTGTATGATAAAAGCACAAGTTATTTATTCAATATTTTCAGAGTCTTATGTTTTAAATCGTATATTACATGTTCTGATTCTTAGTCATGGTTGAGATTTGATTTTAGTTGAGGTTCAGATTGTATAACAAATTAAGATGTGCTGAATTTTTGGAGAGTAAGTGGGAACATTTTTTTGTTATTGTTAAGACTTCTTTCTTGCACGCAGTTGTAACCTTTGCATTATCATTTATGAACCCATTATAGTTAATATTTGCAACCATTGGAACATAAAAGAGGTCAGCTGAAACAGAGAATCCCTAAACTATTGAAGAACTGGAGAGAGTTTGAGGCTGAACTTCCAAGATTAAGGCAAAACATTATGCTACAACGTCCAGCCTCATTTGTCTTCAACATTTAAAGTTACAAGATTTGTTCGCAGAAACAACGTTAGTGCTAGATGATTTATTTTTTATTTTCATTCCATAAGTGATGAAGGGTTTTGACCAGGGTTTTGGTATTTATCAAACTTCGTTATTATTGCATTAAACCAATTCTGGTTTTAGGAAGGTTTTGAGGAAGAGTAGGAAGAATGTGTGAAAACTACGAGGGTTTCTTTTGTGCTCCTTCGGAGGCTTGACATTTTTGTTCAAATATGATACATCTCAAGATGTAGACTTCTGTGATTCACTCAGAGTAAATGTGATTCTGTGTAAATAGTGGATCTGTGCGATGTCATGTTGAAGAATTTGATGGATGATTGGCTTGTTTTATGCTAATTTTACACGTGCAGTTGAAGTAACTTCAACAGTCAAACTTCGACGCAGGGAAAAGACCCCACTAGAATTTCTCCTTTTCTTCCTCTTTCTTTTTCGCTACACTTTGTTCAACCTATTTGCTGTAAGATAGTTGGTTCTTGTTTCACGTGTGGCGCTACAATTGACCTTGCTCTAGGAGAGCTTCAATAGGAGCTCGCAAGGTGAAATTCAATCAACTTCCATTTAAGAAATCGTGTCTCTTATTTCACATGCTTTCCTTAATTTAATCTTCTTCAAAATCAGTGTGCCTTTTTATCTATTTCCTGATATTGTTAGACCAAATCAATGCATCAGCTTCAACTTTCTTGGGTAAATAAGCTGTGTCAATGTCGCCAGCATCTTTGACCGGTGAAAAAGCTTCAACATTGCCTCATTTACTTGCGAATTGCACAGAGAAACAGAACAAGAGGAAGTTTTAATCAACAGCTATTGAAGGTGACTTCCATCCTTTCCTTGTTTATTTGTCTTTCTAGTTTTGTATCGGTTGCTATTACAGTATTTTTAGGGCAACTTTGGCTTAGCGATTCTCTTTTGTGGTTACAATGTGATTAATTTATACATCTGAGATAGTGCATTAATTTATAGATATGGCTAGCGTCGTGCAGCGTTCGGATGAGTTATGGTGGGATACCTATATCTCCAGCCAGTTCACCCAAAATGCGAATTTCTTCATTGTAAGGTTTTTTTGTCCAAAAAGATGCCCTTTGGTTCTTCTTCTCTCAGGAAGAGAGAGGTCAATCTCTAATCTTCCCTTCTTTTCATCCTTAGTTCGGCGGAAAAAGAAGCCGAGTCTTACAGGAGGAGTTCAGGACTTTAGCCTGCTGATAAAGAAATAGAAATACGTCACCAGACAAGATAAATAGCAAGTAAAAGACGGAAACCTTCAAAAGAAGTATTAGGAAGGAAAAGATGCCTTCTTCACTGGCCAGTTCATAAACCTTCAAAAGATTCATTACCTGTATGCCGATTCAAGACAATTTCAATCCCGTGTTGTAGAAGAAGGTTGAATCCTAAAATTATGTACCCTCTACAATTTCTCGTGTGTTTGTGCTGTAGAACTCATGTGAAGTCAGAGAACAATGTCGTGTTAAACTCGATTGATCTGTATGGAAGCAACATGCTGCGTGCCATTCACTATCTTGCAAAATCACGCTCATTCAATGTTCAGTACACTAAATCAAAAAACCTTTGACATTGTAGGATGGTAAACTCATTCACTCAAGTTTCCACGTCCTTTGTAGCAGCACATCCTTATCCCGCTATAAAATGTCCTGCAACCAGTTGATAGTTGAAGGAACTTTTTGCATATAATAGTGAGATTTTGCAATATACTTAAGAATAAACTGAACGACCCATCAAAATCTTGCTGTAATTGATGCTCGTGTTCCTTTTCTATTGATGGGGTGAAGAGGTTTTCCTCATGGTAGCAGTAGGGAGCGCTGGCCAACTTCCTAGGAGCCGATGCCCATGGCATTACATATCTCCATGAATGTACTAGATTTAAAAAGATGACATTTGACACTCCGTAATGCTAGCAGTTTTGAATAGATCGTAATATTATTCCGGCGAATTCAGATGATATAATTTAGCAATTAGGATAACTACTTTCTTGCTTGTTGAGAGCGACATATTTAGGATTAGGGAATACCACAGCCTTAATTTCTTAGCAAATGGCCAGTGCCAGAGTAAAAGTATAGGGAGATAGTTTTTTTATGGGCTCATCAAATTCGTCATGCAATCCTGATCCATTACATCAATACGGCACCACTTTACCATGTCAAGAGAACTGTACATATCATTACAAGAAAAATACAATAAAAATAACGATCCTCGAAAGGAAAATATTACCAAAAAAATAAAAATAGAGGCGAGCGAGGCTATCAATTATTTTTTTTCTCTCCCTCACTGGCTTCCTGCCTTCATTTCCGCCAAATATCAGTAAGGCCTTCTCCAGGTGACTTTGTACTGACCGCGTCCAAATATGTAAGTCGAAGCAGCAGATGACTGAAAATGACCCTCAAACTCGCTTCTACCATCACCATCGCCATTGTAATTTCTTACATCATATCCATCGAGGGCTTGAACAGCCTCAGACAATGCCATCTCTTCCTCCTAGTGCCTAACAATTGTAATTTCTTACATCATATCCATCGAGGGCTTGAACAGCCTCAGACAATGCTATCTCTTCCTCCTAGTGCCTAACAACTTGCCTTGTTGCAGGCATCGCATTGGGCACATTGTTAGAAACAAGAACACATTAGCCCCAGTTTCAGCAAACCAACAGCCCGAAGCTTATCAAACTCGCCATTCAATCTTGGCGCACTACGATCTACATCAAGATTCCACCACTTTTCCACTTACCCCAGACCCGGTCCACCAAATTGAGCTCCTCAGGCAATGCTGCACTGCTGTAGGCTCAATGACCCCAACGCGTCTCCTTCCACAAACTAAAAGAGCAAGCGTGCATCAAAGGCAGACGTATCTTGTTTGCTTTCAGGACAGATTCGCTTCATTGCAACTTGAGCATTTGAATTTGGCAGAGTTGCTTTCTAAACCTTATCAGAACCACCAAAGATAAGTAGTTTCTTGTCTTTGAAACCACTAGTTGCTTTCTTGATAGGAAAATATGTGAGGACCAACTAGAAGCTCTCATGCTTCAATCACATTTACATTCTTAATCTTCCTGATGGATAGCGATAGCTGAGATTATGAAAAAACAGCCGAAAGTAAGACACCTACAATCAATCCTGGGTGATTCTTTTTAGACCCTGAAAGTGAAGGAAGAGAAGATAGAAATACATAGAAAAGACAGGAGAAAACGATCTTTCAGAAAAAAGGCGGTAACCTAACTTCTAATAGATTCTTGATCGAATCGTAATTAACCCATGCTTGATTGGCCTGCCACTAGTCTATGTTGAGATTATCAAGAAAATATTCAGCGGGAGCAGATTTGTTTGATTTCCGTTGAAGATATTATTGCCGATCATCTTTATGCGCGTCAAATTCGTGTCAAATTCATCTGCAAAAATGTGATTGGTTAACCTACTACTATTGGTTCCGTTGAAGATACCTAGATACTGCTTTGCAAGAGCACTTGTGAAGCATTATCAGTTAAGGAAAGTGTGGCATAATTTTAAACCTCAGCAGCCCTATTTAGGGTCATGCTGTTGCTAACATGCTTGAAGCCTGTGAAGTAGAGGTCGTATAGACCAGCTGTGAATAAACAGGAGTTGCAACGAAAGGAGAAACAAGAGAAGTGCGAGAGGATGCTGTGTTTTGGCTCTCTGTTTTTCTTTTTGCCTGCCAGAATGATGATCTCTTAGGGTATGATATATGCTACATTTTTCACATGAGATAAAATGAGGATTTAAAATGAAGAACAAATTTAATAATAAAGAGAGAGAGAGAGGTCGCGTTGAATTAACTTCACAAGTGGGGACCCTGGATGCCCGAATGAGCTTCATTGCCTATTAGGACTTTGGGTCGGTGCTTCGTATAAGCTAAGCCTCGAGCTTATGACATGGGCAATGCATTGGATTGGAGGTGTAGACCAAGAGCCCATCACATTGAATCACTGAGATTACGAGAGGGATTTATATCAGCAGACAAGATAGGAGAAATCGTTTAGCTGAAGAAAGTGAAAGCCTAACCTCTAATGGATTCTTGATTGGATCATAATCAACCCATGCTTTAAAGAGGTTACGACTAGTGAGATTCAAATCTTTCTTTTTCTGAATTATCGAGAAAATATTCAGCCGGAACAGATATGTTTGTTGGGAAAACTCGGAACAACCGGATACCAATTTATCCGGATCAATTCAGCGGAATACAATTACAATTCACAAGTCCTAATTCTTTCCCTCTTTGTGCAGTAAAACAGAATCAAACAATGATGAAAAATAATGTAAAAATTACAAAATCAACACCAAGATTTTTAACGTGGAAAACCCGATATGAGAAAAACCACGGGACCGTAGTCCACCTAAAAACTTCCACTATCAACAAATAATGGGTTCACAATTATTTTTCCTCAGATTCAACTAAGAGATACAACATATATATCATCAAGAACAACTTATTCTTGGATTACAACAAGATTAAAGGAGAATTATTTGAGAAAAACTCACAAAACTGACAGCCTTATTTTCTGTCAAATCAATGTGTCTAGAAGCTGCTGTCAAAATCTCAGCCCGATCCAACGGTGAATGAGCTGGAAATCGAAGAAAGAATGCAGGTTACTCTGCTGCCTTTTCTTCTTTTTTTCTCTCTTGATTTTCTTCTCCTCTTTTTTCTTTTCAAATCTGTTGCTACAGTACCCGAACCACACTAATATTAACACCAAGAGACAGCCATCACATGACATTTAATGTGATGGTCCCACCATCACATGGTGTGGGACCATACACAACAATGTTTGATCTCATGTTGTTGATTTCAACACCAACATGGTTAATCTTTGTGTGTACGAAATTCAAATGCATAAATGTGACTGGAGAAGCTACCACCAGCGGCTCTATTGAGTCGTCCCAGATACTGCCTCGGAAAAGCACCAAGCAGCTCTTTTGAAGTAGAGCGAGTGAAAGCAAGGGTTCAGATATCTAGTAACCATAGCAAAAACAAAGGGAGCTGAGAAGGGGAATGCTTTTCCATGACTAAAGTTCTTGAACTTGATTGAATGAGTAAAAGGCATGGTCTATTATGCCTCTAGCACTGTTTGCCAAGCTTGGTAAGCCATTTTTGTCGATCTCAGCAGCGAAATTTACGCTCGTATTTCTTTTTAACATGATTGAATCCTTGGAAGTAGAGATCATCAAGCTGTGCGAGAACTCGGTTTTGATTTGCAAGGAAAAGGAGAAACAAGCGTAAGTGTGACGGAGAGTGGAAGTTTTTGGGTGGACTTTCCGAAAAGGCAGCTGGTGAAGTGGAACTCTGGCTTGGTTTCACACGGTTCTGAAGAAGGTGATTGTAGGAAGCTTTGCACTACCAATACTGGCCATTGTTGATTTCTATCACCAGTTATGGAAATAAAGGTCGGTCCGGCTTTATTTAGATTTAGGACACCGGCCCTTAAATGAAGAAATCAATCTTACCTTAAGGAAGAAATTTCATAGTTGTTAGCAGGCGTGTTAAAAGGAACCGGCTTGTATGTAATAAATAGATATCATAGGCTGAGTGTGAGTTTAAATTTTTAAAATTCATTCAAACTTGTATAATTTAATGTAAATACTCGGGTTCTTAGTAAAAATAATATTTTTTATTTTTTTTTATTTTTATTTTCACTCACAACTTTCTCTCATTCTTCTAATCTCTTTTCATTTTATCTGTTCCAGCTTTCATAGAAATCATAAATGTTTATTTTGAAGTTTAATACAATAAAAAAATAGAGCATTTTAGAACTTCAATATTTTTTGTTTTATAACTAAGAAACTATAACAAAACAAATTAAAATTTCAGGAGCCTAGATTAAACTTTTATTTTCCTAGTTAAATCAAAAGCACTTTATAGTCTTTTCTTACTAGTTTATTTTTATGTTATATCTTGTCGTAACTATTTGATAAAATACAACTGTAATTTTATATTTGTTTTGTTTTTATATAAAAATTAAGATGGTTTTTTTGTTGTTCCAAATATATATATATATATATATATTAGAAACTTTATCTAGTTCTGCAAATGAATATTTTAAAAAAAATTATTGAAGAATAAGAGAATTAATATATTTAACTAATAATATTTTTAATATTCGTAAAAATTATTGCTCAACTCGATGATATATCCAACTGATATGGGTTCTAAAAAATAAATAAATCGAGTTTATATTTTGTATAAAATTAAAAATTGAGTTGGATATAAATATAGGTCAAAACCCATTCTACTTTTCTGTATACAAAAATTAAAAATTCACAAATAGAATTTGAACTTGAAAAACCTTCCTAACTCCCAAGTCAAATTTCAGTGGCATGTGTTAAACATTGTGGGAGTATTCAAATTATTATTTTTATGCCTTTTTTTGCCAATTAATTGTCCACTGCTATCTTTTCTAAGAAAACAAAAGTCTACCGCTAACTTATTCCTTAAAACAGTACGGCCCAGTGGAATAAGATTAGACTTAAAATCATAATCAATAACATAATAATTTTAGGGTTGAAAATGAGAACAAAAGGGACATCAAACTTTGATCATTCATAGCAAAGTATTCCCAAAATTACTCGAATGCAACAATAAATGGCTCGGAATAAAAAACCGACGGGCAATTAAAGCTTTTGGGAATAACGTTGAGTTTGACAACATGTTTTTACTTTATAACATCCAATCCAATTAAAAGCCATGAAGTTATAAATTAAAGGGCGTTGATAATTTACTATTTATTTATATTCAATGCATTGTAAATTATTGTTATAATTTTTTTTCCAACTTTCTCTCTTTTTTTGTTTATTTTTTATTTTTTTAATTTACTTTACTTTTTTCTAATTTTTTTTGTTTATTTTTTTAAATTATTTTTTTTATTTTATTTTTTTAATATTAAGCTGGTTAAAATTTACTTTGTATTTTTTTTAAAATAATATGAATTACTATGCTGTTTTTAATATTATTTGTTATTTTATTCTTTAATATTGAGAAGATTAAGAATTTAATTTTATAAGTTTTTAAGAAAATATTATTGATTGCTATAGTATTTCTCAGCATGATTTTTTATGATTTTCTCTGAAATTATTTTTTTTAAATTTATTTTTTTAATATTAAATTGGTTAAAAATTTTCTTTTTAAATTATTGTGAATTGCCACAGGTGTTTTTTCTCATATGATTTTTTCAGTTTTTTCATGCTTTTTGTAATTTTTTTAAAATTATTTTTGTTAATTTTATTGTTTAATATTAAACTAGTTAGAATTTAACTTTGTAATAAAAATTAATCATATAAAGAAAGCATTATAACTTTCTTCACAAAATACTATGAATTGCTAGAATATTTCTTAACATTATTTTTTATAATTTTTTAAAAATTATCTCTGTTAATTATATTTTTTTAATATTGAGTTAGTTAAGATTTACAATTACAAGTTATTACAAATAAAATTAAATTATGTGGGAAAGTATAATAGTTTTCGTTACAAAACACTACAACTTATTATCCTATTTTCAATATCCTGTTAATTTTTATGTTTTAATTTTTTTGTATTTTTTGTATTTTTTTAAATTATTTTAATGTAATAATACCAAAAAATACTTTTTTAAAAATAAAAAATATTATTTTAATATATTTTTAAATAAAAAATATTTTAAAACACATTCACAACCATTAAAACGAATCATTCAAAACAGAAAGGAGCATGCTGCCCCTATCTTCATGCTGTGCAATTGCTTTTGTACGTCACGAAAGTTTACCACTTGCTGATAAAAAAACCTTTGGCAACTCCCAAGAATTGACACAATTCTTCTTCACAAAGCTTTTTTTTTCCATCTTTTTACACAAATCATGATGGTATTAACGAATGTATACACAAGATTGAATAAACAATAATTGTTGGTCTAAGTAGTTTAGTGTTTTTTTTAGTTTTTAAATAAAATTTTAAGTTCAAATTTTATATATAAAATATATTATTGATGAAAAAAATTTATCTAGGCTAGTTCGACTTGACTAGATTAATTGAATTTCAATGAACTTTCAAGTACTAGAATTCAAACTAAAAGAACAAGATTGAATCCAGTTGTAAGAGTTATACAAGGTTTAATTTGACTAAACTTAACTGAATAAACATGATAATCATATCAACATCGACTTGATTGGATTAATCGAATTTCAATAAACTTTTAAATACTAGAATTCAAACTAAAAAAACAAGATTGAATCCAGTTGTAAGGTTTATACAAAGTTTAATTTGACTAAACTCAACTGAATGAACATGATAATCATATCAACATCTATCTACTTGTGAAATTACATCCTGTGATTGAGATATGTTAATCAGCTTCTTGACATTATGACAAAAACCACTATCTTAAAAAAAAAAAAAATCTGTCCCCTCAAATATAATCATACAAAGAAAAGGAGAACCTCATTGTAATTTAATGCTCTGGCTATTTGCATTCACTTCCACCAGAAGATGGAAGAGCTGAATCTGAGCCAGCTTCAATATCAGGATCCCCGTAATCACCATCGAAGGACCATGTACTGACCTTCTCCAAATTTGATGATACTGGATATGAATGCTTATGATCCACCAACTCCCTCCCAACCTTGTTTGCATTAACATTTTTCCCATCATGTGCATTTGGGGCTGCAACCAACTCTGGCAATGCCACTTCTCCTTCCAAATACCTCGCAACCTGCCTCATTGGGGGCCTCGCATTCGGCGCATTGTTAGAGCACATTAGCCCCAGTTTCAACACGAGAACGGCCTCGTGCTCGTTAAACTCACCATTCAATCTTGGATCCACTACATCAAGAATTGAACCACTTTTCCACCTATCCCATACCAAATCCACCAAAACGAGCTCCTCCGGCAATGCTTTAGGCTCAATAGGTTTCCTTCCACAAACTACTTCAAGCAAAAGAGCACCAAAGGCAAACACATCTGAACTTGTAGTGGGCTTGCCTGTTCTTGTTAGCTCAGGTGCTAAGTAACCCAATGTACCCACCACTTTAGTGGTGATGGGGTTAGAGTTACGATCATATAACTTGGCAAGACCAAAGTCGCCAAGTCTTCCATTTAACTCAGAATCTAATAACACATTACCAGCCTTTATGTCTCTGTGAATCACAGTCTGTTCCCATTCTTCATGTAAATACAAAAGGCCTGAGGCCACACCTTTGATAATATTGAACCTTTGTTCCCATTTAAGAATTGTTTTAGGATTATCAAATAAGAACTTGTCCAAGCTCCCATTAGTCATGAAATCATAGACAAGTAGTAAGTCACCTTGCTGCCGACACCATCCCAGTAACCGAACCAAATTTCTGTGACGAAGCCGACCGATGCTAGCAATCTCAGTCAAAAACTCTTTCAAACCTTGTTTAGACTCGTGACAGATTCGCTTAACTGCGATTTCAGTATTAGAATTTGGCAGGGTTCCTTTGTAAACTTTGCCAAATCCACCAAATCCAAGCAACTCTTCGTCTCGAAAATTCTTCGTTGCTTTCTTGAGTTCTTGGTAAGAGAATCTGTGAGGGCCAATATCAAGCTCCCATGCCTCTGTGACATCTGCTTTTTTTTTCTTGCTGGAAATGTAAAATGTAGAGGCCACGATCAAGATTATGAGAAAAGTAGCTAAAGTTGAGACACCTAAAATCAATCCTGTGTGATTCTTTTTATGCCCCGGAAGAGAAGGAAGGGAAGGAAGAGATAAAGATTTCGCCTCTCCTTTCATGCTGAAACTCCATCCAAGGATATAGTGTGTGCTTGTGAGCAAGCCAGTTGATGAAGAGAACCCAACATACATATAATCTTTGAAGATAGGCGAAAGATCTAGCTTACAGGATAGGATAGGAGAAACCGGTCTTTTAGAAAAAGATGAAAGCCTTACTTCTACTAGATTCTTGATCGAATCGTAATCAACCCATGCTTGAATAGGCCTACCACTGCAAAGATTCAAATCTTTCGTTGTTGAATTAACAAGAAAGGATGCAGCAGGAACGGATTTGTTTGATATCACGCTATTGATATCAATGCCAACATGGTTATCATTTATATCATGCAAATCATAGTCTTTAACAGTGTCAAACTCAACCACAAAGAGATGATTGGAGAAGTTTCCACTGTCGGTTGCATTAAGGAGACCTAGATACTGGCTTGGAAGCGCGCCTGGGAGCTCTTTTGAGGTGGATATTGTGAAAGCAAAACCATGACCTCTTATTCTTGGATTCTCAGGAACTATAGTAAAAGCAAAGGCAGTTGAGAAGGAGAAGCTTTTTCCATTACTAGAGTTCTTGAATTTGACTGGAGATGAGTAAAATGCATGACCAACTGTGTGTTGAGTGTTGTTTGTTAACCGAAGTATGCCATTTTTTTCAATCACAGCACCACCATTTAGGCTCATGTTACTGGCAACATGATTAAACCCTGGGAAGTAGAGATCATCTAGCTGGGAAAAAACTGGGTTTGTAAGGAAAAGGAGAAACAAGAGAAGCGTGATCATCTGGGACATGATAGAGAGGGAAATTTTACCTGTGAAACAAAGGGTGCTCTGTTTTTTTAGCAAGAGTGAAAAGGTTTTTGAGCTATGAATCTCGCTATAATCTTGTGTGTTTATATCATTTTGTTTGGTTTCGACAAGAAGGGATCTAGAAAGGAGAAGGGAAGGGGTTTATGGAGGCTGCGTGGTGTAGATAAAATCTATGATTTGATTCCTTCCCTTAGCAAAGCACACACTGCTTATAGGCAACTAGGAATTCAGGGCCACAGGCCAATTGAGCCTTATCCATCAATGAACATGGAAACTGAAAGGTCTGGTTTACTGTTGGTTTCATTAAAAGTCATGTTATTCAGCATGTAAAACGTTGTTGCTACAGTAGGTTTGAATTAATTTGACAAAGCCAATAAATTAGAAGCGCAAGAAGTTTACTCCCTCTAATGCTATGATAAGCCAAGTATTCTTCGTCTTTTATTTACAGCGAAGAGTCTAAGATCCAAAATTTATTTTACAGAAGAGGACTCGCATACAACTATACCATAAGCTCTTCTTGTGATTTTAGTCACGTCAAATCTTGGTTGCAGTCAGCTGATTATATATTTGAAGTGAGATTGATAATGTTTCTGAAATAATAGACAGTGAGGTTAGTGACAGTAGGGTTTTTGTTTGTCATCATGCTTGCAAACAAATCAATGTCAAGGAGACGATAATCATTATTATTTGTAAGATTAATCAATGCCAGATAAATTCTGGATCATTTTAGCAAATCATACCTTGCGATACTCGGACGCAAGGATAATCACAGTCGATATCCGAGGTGATTACCAAGGCCATGATCTGTAACTTTACATGTCCTTGTTGTTAATGTCGTATAATTTTATACCAGGCTTAAAGTGCCATGATTATTATTTCCTTAACATCAAGTGTCGAGGTTATTTTGCATAATTATTATCTGTTAACTACCGACGACAAGCACTACTGTTTCCCTCCAACTGAGTAGGACCCACCAAAGATGACAGGCTACTAGCTCAGTCGAAAACGACAGCACGTTTGAAAGAACTGTATAATGCGGTCTGGGCATCCATTCATGTGGTTGTTTTCGTGCTCAAAGCCCCACTTAAAAAAAAATTTAACTTATATTTTATGAATTTATATTATTATAATATATTTTTAAATAAAAATATTTTTAAAAAAATTATATAATTAATAAAAAATAATATAAATTATATATTAAAACCTTACTTAATGACTTAAATTTTTTGATTAAATTGATTGTTTAATATGATATTATAAATTTAATAATTATTAAATGATCATGATTTAAAATTTCATCATTTTTATTTATTTAACTAAAAAAATAAAATAGTATGTATTTATACAAGTGTTAAATACAAAAAATTTAAAAATAATATAAATTATACGTTAATCTAACGAGTTAAGTTATCAATGACCACCATCTTAATTGTCGGTGTCCACCAGACCACGGCCTTCGACCTCCTTCCTTTTCATCGGAGACATCCTCGTTTTGGCGTGGGAAATCAAAACCTCTCAAGGAACGAAGGTATGTTTCCTATATATTGCGGTCGGTGCACCAATCGAATTCCATATTTCTATGTGGAAATTACTTACAGCCTTCTAATTTCTAAATTTGAAGGGTACCAGTTCTTCATTTCCTGAGTTCCAGATATGGACTGTGCATGGACTTCGGTAGGGGCAATCTCGTGATCTGCCCACAAACTGAAGATGTTCATTCACGTGAACATTTTACATACCGAAAATATAAATAAAATAAAAGTCTCATAAATAGACCCTTAAAGTTGAATGGACATCCTGATTTTAAATGGATTTAACGTTTGTTTTTGTGAAGTGTTTTGACACTCGTAATATGCTAATGAGTTCTCTATAACATAGAATTTCCAACAACATTTAGCCAGGCCTTGTTTTGACTGAGGCCGCAAAAATTGTCTAGAAACAGGGCGTTTTCTGTATTTTCCATATTAAAATAATCTACAACTTTGATAAAATCAGGCTTCGAATATTTCTAGGTATTAACTTTGTAGGGTGTTGGATATTTTATTAAATTTCATTCATCTAGCTCTGGAATGTAATAAAAATTATTTTTTAAAGAAATTACATGTAAATACATTAATAATATTTTTTATTTTTTATTTTTGAATTTATCACGTTTTTTATCCAAAAACATTAAAAAAATATTGAAAATAATAATAAAATTTTAAATTTTAACAAAAAATCAAGGTTAAATCTTGATTAATATGATGTTGATATGGACCACCTGGTTGTGTAGAAATTATTGGTGGCCTTTCACTGGACAATACAAGCAATGGTATCCACGTAAGCAATGAGGAAATGCGAATGATGAGAAGCATGGGAAAGGGGGGGAAAGGACAAAAAACACCGACCTAAGGTTGACCATGAAACATACAGGTTTTCCTTTTGTGGTGGTTGACGAACATACACTAACAAACAGCGTCTGCAGCCCACGGGCTTCATTGGTAGCCACTTGTCCTGTGACCCTGGAACTGAAGTTCAATTATTAAATAGTTAGTGTTAGCCTCTTTTGCAATGGTAGATTGTAGTCTTTGATGGCTGGGCTGTGGTTTTGTGCCAAGATTTATCTTGAACAGCAGCAGCAGCAGTTCATGGCTAATGCCGTCAAGGCGGCTGTATCTTGATTTGGGATATGACCTGTTCAGTCAACGAGCATTCAATGTCTCTGTTTTTTATTTATTTTTTTAAATAAATGATATGTTTTAAAAAATAATTATTAATTTATTTAATGAAATACTTACTTCAAATTTTTAATTTATATTTTAAATTATTTTATGTTAAAAAATATATTAAAATAACTTTATTTTTTAAAAAAAAAATTATAACTCTCGAACTGGCACGAGTTAAATAGCCAGTGAGAACTAATTTCCCTTATTCTACACAAGACAAGGTCAGCCTGTGTGCCATGTGGCAGACTCGCTCTTTCTCGTTCGCAATCATGAGGACTAAATCTACCTACACTATGGTCATGTCAAATGTTTTTAGATATAAAAAACATATGCAGGTGTTTTGACAAAAATAAATAAATAAAATTATGTGATTGATTTTAAGATACTTAAAAAGTTTAAAAATAATTTAAATAATAAATAAAAATTTAATTTAATTAAAACTATTTTTAAAATATATATATATATCAACAAGATATTAATTATCATATCAAGTATATGATTTTAAATTATAAAATCATAATAATTCTAAAAAAATCAATTAAAAAATAATACAAAAATCATTAAAGTTAATTTAAATTAACCATCAAACTTGTCATCTGGATATTAAATTTAAAGTTTAAAATTTAAAATTTAAAATAAACTTCTAAAAAGAATTATAAAATTTAATTTTACATTAATTTAATATTAAAAAACATTTTAAAAAATATTAATAATTCAACTCATGAAACACTAAGCTACTTGGATGTATGCATGCGGTCCGGGAACACTTTGGAACTCATCTTTCCATACAAAAGAAAGCCAAATAAAATTATGAATCCAATTACTTAACCGCTCTTTGGCGACGCAGTTCAATTAATCGATACCAACCCGATAAAACATGTAAAATGGGTCCCGGGAGTCAGCCCCCCTTTTCTCCATGTAAAAAGAAGACCTTTTGAGCTTCCGGTGAACACCTCTTCGAATTCTGTACTTGTCTTCTCCTCTCTACTCTCCAAATCGTGGACTTTAAATGAAGAAATTCAAATTTAACACTAATTGCAAAGTGGGAACTGACCAGTGGAGCCCTGATATCAAGTGGAGTGCCCCCTTTAAAACGTTGGTTTTCTTCTTCTTTTTTTATTGATAAATTTCGAAACTCGTCAAGAAATTCCAACTAGAAATTAATCCAAGTGACGATAACATAACCTCTCCTTTGTAGCTGGGGAAAAATGATGTGCAGATGGATAGAGTTAACAATCTTCTTACAAGATGGTTAAGGTGGTGCTTGGAAACATGGTTTTTTAAAAATTTAAAATATTTTTTATTTTTTTATATTCATATACTAATGTTAAAAATAATTTTTAAAAATAAAATATATTTTAATATATTTTCAATAAAAAAATAAATTATAATAGTTATAGCATTCTAAACACCCCTAAAAACCAAAAAGAAAAAACTCTACTGCAAATCTACTTGTAACTCGGACGAAAGTATTTGACCGGTTGAAAATTGTCGGTGGGGTTATCTGCCCCAAAATTGTCTCAATGGGCTATCAATCAGGAGCTTTTGATAAATACAAGATAAACGGGCTGTGGCCGCCCGAATAACCCATCTATTGGGCCTTTTAGGATCTCAGTCAAACTATTTCTTTGTAAGAGGTTAGCTTTCGAAGATGATACCCGTCCCAGATCCACTTTCGCACCCATCTTTTACTATGCATTTAACGCATAATAAGAGCATGTGAAGTAGATGCAAGCTACATAATGTTTTGGATAAAATTGTTTATAAATCTATGGAGTATTTAGAGGTGCAAGGAGAATATATCTGCGACCAGCAAAAATATATGGATATGGCAGTAGGAAAATAAAGCACCCTTTAAGATTGAAAAGTGCACATTACGGGTCCATGGAACAAAATCAGAGGACAACAATATCCATTCAAGACTATGCAACAATATAATTTGATTATCCTTAGAAAGTGCTTCTCCTTACACACCCACAAGCCTAGAAAAGGAATTAGAATTTGTAAGTGCAGCTTCCATCATCACTCCTTGCAGTTGGATCAAAGTTTGCTGCATTTGGATCAGTACAGCCTTCAGCGACAGGCACCTTTACTTGCTGTGCCGCTTGTCCTGCAACAAACAACAACGAAAGAAAACCAGCTTCAGAAAAACTCCTATTCCAACTTTATATACAATAACAGAAGCCAGATGCAAACCTCCCATCCAAGCCTCTAGGATCAAGGGATCTAACCATAGAAAGTTCCTCTATCAATGGAATCTTGATTGGCTTCACCAAGAGAAGCCTCGCTCAGGTACTTGTCAGCCAATTGGACTCTCTTCACATTCTCTTGCTCCGCCACAAGCATGTTTCCGTACTCAAGGAGCTTCTCGATTGTCATCGCCGGCTGCTCAAAAGTTGGGGGCCCTTCCCTTGAGTTCACAAGTTTCTTTCCAATGCTGTCAACACCAACACCTGAGACCCACTTCCTCACCTCATCGTCATAAACTCGGGCCCTGAGAGCACCAAAGAAATCTGCGCAAGCACAGCATATTAGCCACCCCAAACAAAAATGCACCCAAGGTCTTTTCGAATGCTGAGTCTAACATCTGCTTTGTGAAACTTGGTTTCAAGAAACACTTGTCGCCAATAAAGCTTTCAAAACTCTAGAAGGGAGCTAGCTTACCGATAGATTGACCAGGGAAGGTATCAACAAGCTTGATAATATCGTCCTTGGGAACTTTATCACTCTTGAATATTCCAATGCAGACACCAATCCTGTCATCTCTGGTTGGAGCCCAGTAGAATTTCTCCATACGACCATCACGGATAAGAGGAGCATACAATGTTGAAAAATCGTTACCAGTGACGATGATGGGGACACGGGGATTCTCCTCCTTGTTGTACATGCCGGGAAGTTGCACATTTGTTGGGTTGTCAGCAATGTTCATGAGGGTAGCGTTAACCATCTGGTTGTTGACGGTGTATTGGGTAGTTCCACCAAGTCTACCAGCTCCGGCATCAAGATCGTTGATGAAGAGGCAGCACATCTTTCCCTTCTTCTTGATTATATCAGCCGCCTCACGGTACCTTTGCCTGATAAGTTTCGCGGGTTCACCAGCGTTCCCACTTTCCAATTCTCCAGCACTCATCATGATTGGGCTGAAACATGGATTATCATCAGACGAAACGGTAACGAGCATAACAGAAAGATCTATAGTGTAACATATTCAACATGTACAAGCTGTCAGGCAGAAATAAAGTTGATGGAAACAGAAACTCACTTAATTCCCATCTTGGCAAAGACAAGTTCACACTGGAAGGATTTTCCTTGGCCTTTGCCTCCCCAGATACCCAAGATGAGAGGAACCTGCAACAAAGTCACGGAAATTGTTCAATTTTTTTTTCAAAAAATACCAATAGAAGATATTATTCAATAATATACTTAATTGACTATATAAAAGAAGTCAGCTGTTATATATACCTTGATATTAGGCAGGTTCATGAAGTTCTTGGAGACGTGAACAACAAGCTTGTCCATGAAAGCAGGAGCAATGTAGTAACCATCCATGTTGTTGTCCAAGTCGTACCTAAAGCACAGTCACCAAGTCATGTTCATAATCGAACTTGTCCACAACTTCAGACGAAACGGAAATCATAATTCATAAGTATTAGCTAAACAGCGAGAATAATCTACAATAATTCCCATATATAAAAGTGTGGTACTTACGTACGAAGACCTTGACTGATGTACTCATAAGAACTCAAAACGGGGTTGTGAGTTCCGGTTCCCTGGGGGGCTTGGAAAAGAGAGTCCACCATACCCTTTCCTCTGGTGATATCTTGTTGGTCATCAGACATGTCAGTAACAAGGCCTCCCCATCTGTCCTTGTCGGTCTGCTTCTGCTCATCGTACTCTGCAACAACCTTGAAGCTCCCTGATGAAATTTTGGAGTTTGTGAACCTTGATGAGCTCACTTTCTTCAAGCTGTTGCCAAAGAAAGCTGAATTTGGGACTGTGGATCCAGCGCCAGAACCATTCAAAGCCAGCTGCATCAAGTTATGACCACATGTATAGATCAAACTAATTCATCAGGAATTCCAAGTTCTTAACATTCAATATAGCACAACCAAAACTAAGCCCGTCGTCATTTCTTCTATGAATAATTGAACCCATTAATTAGTTAGTTCAAGTTAAAGCTTCTAATCCTAGTTCATATAGTAATCCAAGACCAAGTTAATTATGAAAGGCCCAGAAGTGAAAAGAAACAAACAGCAATACAAAGACCAGCAAAATAGTTACTGTGTTGGATGGTTTGAGAACCCATGATCTTAAAAGCGAGTAAGAAAACAAGCTATGTATAGGTGAAGATGTCCAGTTTAAAGCAAATGATGCAGGCATTCAGTACTTAAAGCATGAAATGGCGGGAAATTAAGATTGGAGTACCAGTGCTGTGTTGACAGCTCCAACGGTTGAGATGGTTGCTGCCATGATCAAACAGCAGTGGTTGATTGAGAAAGTAATGCAAAGGGTAGATTGACTTCTAGCTCGCAAATGCAGAGTTTTGGCCTTTGAGGTGCGAAGCGAGGAATCCAGTGAGGGTCTTATAGCAAAAGAAAACTGGTGTCTCTGAGGATTGGTTTTCAAATTCCTAACGGCCACATACTCAGGATTGGATTGCTTCCACGTGGCATTAGGGAAATAGTTTCAAGCGTGAGTTCCTCATCGAGTGTTTGAGATTAGGATTTTGATGTGCTATATTTGCCACTCAAATTCTTAGCAGTTGTATTGTTACCACAGAAGCTTGGAAGCTAGAAAGACCCCTTTTTTATGTGTCTTCAGAATTTTCTCTCCTTTTTCTGTTATTTCGTGGTGAGCAAAGCGTCTGTCATTTCCAGATGGTTCTTTTCTTTTTGTCTCCTTTTTTATCATTATTAGAGATGAGCTTCGTTGCGAATATTCCATCTATTTAGGGGTCCCTCTCGCTTGTTTTCCTACAATTTTCTTGTTGGATGAGAAGATATTCCGAATTTTTTTCTGGTTCTCATGAATTCACCAGAGAGGATGATGGTTTTGTCCATACGACTGTTCAAGAGTGTTGTCCATTCACGGCGAAACGGAATCAAAGCACAGCCACATGCCACAAGGACTACAGACGATCCAGCTAGAAAATGACCTTTGTAGTCTGGACCCAAACTCTTGGCATTGAGGCCTTTCTTGTTAAGTCCAGATTCACTAGCATTTAGCTTTACGGACTCTCAGCATTCGGGAACTCAATATGGAGGCCTCGGATTCTGCCCGTGGCCGATAATAGCCTGGAAGAGGGCCATCTGTGATTGGAATGCTCTCCTAGCCCTCTGTCCTCACAACCTCGAGTCCTCCATTACTTCGAGACGCAGACTGTAGGATGTCGACTCAAATCGTAGGTGGGTTCGAATTCGAGGGAAAGATGCAAGGAAACAAATAGATGTACAACTTTAAATTTGGAAGACCTGTGTGCAAATCCAATTAAGCAAGAAAGAATTATTCTCCAAAAGTAAAAATAATATATCGACAATAAATTTCCTTAGCAATTAGGAATAGAGAGAGCTTTAAGATGCAATGTATGATTCATTTATAACCTCAAAAGCTGTCTTGTGAAGAAAAAAAAAAACAAAAAACAAATTATGTTTCCTTTCCAAGTTGGAATTTTAAGATTTGTATGGTGATAAAAAAAATACATATGTTTTTTTTTCACTTTCTAAATTTGAATATGTGATAAAAAGATATTTAATTATATAAATGCATTAGATTAATTGAAAAAAAAAATCCCTTAAGAAGAAGATTTGTCTCAACTGACTAATTAATTGGTTTAAAAATACTTTGAATTATTGAATTTTTTAAAAAAAAAAACTAAAAGATTTTGTTAAATCGCTGTAGTTATATCAATAAAACATTTTTAATTGAAATAATATTTTATATTTAGTAATGTTTTAATTTTTTTTCTTTTTTTGTTAAGTTTTTTTTTAATTTCACTCTTCTTCAATTCATTTTTTTTATTTTATAATTCAGTATTGTATTATTTTGAAAATTATATTTCATAATTTTTTTTATTTTTTTTGTTTGGTTATATACTAGTATCATAGATTTATTTTATTTTTTTAATTTTAACCTTTAATATTATATCTATTAGAAGTGAGGTTAAGAAAAAAAATTAATTGTATTCTATGAATTTATTTTTATCTCATGATCCAAGTTATTGATTTAATAAATTAACTTGGATTATCTTGGATTAGTTTTTTTAACTTGTTTTTTCATGTTGATTTTTTATACCTTGATATTGGAATAGTTCGGAATTAAATTTTTTATTTTTTTTAATTTCTATGCAGTTATCACAATACCGATCTAAGTTATAATTTTAACAAATTAAGTCGAGTTTATTTTATTTATTTTTATAATTTTTTAATTTATTATTTTTTAACCGAGTTTCATAATTTTTTTTATTTGCTTTATATAGAATTATTATAATTTTATGTTACCATCTTAAAATTTAAAAATAAATAAAATTAAACATGTTATTATATCAATATTTAAAGAAAATATCATGTAATATGTATTATATTTTAAATTCTAATTATTATTTTTATATTATAAAACAAGCTGCTTGAATATATTTTTTTTATGTTAAAAAATTAATTTGAGTGATAACATAACACGAGACAATGACTTTTAGCAACCTATCTACGTCACGGTTGTGAAACTCGTATGTTTGTCTTGAAATTGCTAGTTTTACCCTCTTCCGTTTTTACTCCAGGCAGACTAAGCCTAGATTTTATCCGGGACTCGAGACAGAAATGTAAACCACCGACACTAGCATGGCATTCGAAAAAAGAAGAAAGGCCTCTCCTTCAGTAGGCAAGAAAACTTTGTAAAAAATATTATTTCGAACAAACAAACAAGCTTAAAGGCCTAGGGCACGAGAAAACACATCTTGAGGAACTAATACTTCTTTGGTTTGAATCCATCAAAGAGACTTGACTCTATATCTCAATTCTTTTAAACACAAATTAACTGCTTTTGCCCTCAGATTAAGCTGGTGGATTGCCAAAACAGTTGGGCACAGGGATCTTTAATTTTTAGTTTTTTTAATAGGATGGAAACAATAAATTCATGATACATCAACCAACCACACCTTGGGAAAACTTGAGCAAATTCTGACTTGAAAACCAGGCCAAGCAATTATATCGAATTGTAAATTCATTAGGCTCAGAATGTGACTGCCGAGTAAAAAACATTAGTAAGATGTTGATGTTCTAGCATGATTTTCAAAAAACTGCAATGGGAAGAGTTGATGACAGCTCAAATTGCCTAGAAAATAACTGGAAAGGAAATGCAACGTCACCTAGAACCTATAAACCTTGCAAAGTGTTTTGAACTTCTGCAAAAGGTTCATGAACATGCAAATATAGGTTCAAGGATAGGAGCTAGCAAGCAAAGCTTTAGCACTTGCAGATGGATAAAATGATCATTATTCCATGATAGAGAAAGACACTTTCATCGTTAAACTCGAAAGCCGAAAAGCTCCCCCCTCCACCATCCCATAAACACCTGCTTGTCATAATTTCATTCAAAACAAAAACAGTTTTGAAAAGACAGAAAGTAGGAATTAATGTCACTGAAAACAGCATTTTGTCTCCCTGTTTCTCTGTCTATCATTTGCCCATGTGTGCTTTATTTCTAGAGCATTGAAGCATAAGAACAGATAAGAAAAGTAAGCACTTACTAGTTGCAACTGTTGCTGATAGGCATCTGAGTTACTCTCTTGGCTTTGACAGAGGTGGATGGATGCTGTTCGAAGTCTTCAACTGCCTACTTATTGTAAAGTGGCCAACAGCCCAACCTGATTTAGTGTAACAATAAAATATGCTTAGTTATGGATAATTACCGCATTAAGTAGATTAAAAGCTGCATGATAAGGGGAATTACTGCAAACCAGACAAAAAGCTGTCATGAATCATGCACACTATTTCCAATGCCTAAAGCTATGAATTCTGCATATAAAACAATATCAATTTGTTCTCTTCAACTAAAAGAGCATATTTAAAGCCGTAATGCACACAGCTTGATTTTGATTGAAGGAATAAAATATTGGCTAACAATGTAACATTATTTCTTCGACACCGACCATATTGGATTTGACATTGTGCCAATTCTACATGGTTGGATCTGAATCCAGGGGAAAATAATAAAGAAAGTTACAATAAGTTGCTGACAAACATGCACCCAAGTCTCTCTCTCTCTCTCTCTTTCCTTTCTCATAAAATGAACTCTTGAGGACAGAGACATAAATATTACCAAACCGAATTAGTGAGATGGCATCACAGCAAAAATAAGGTCAACATTGACAGGCTGCATATCTTGATTCAACTGCTTTGTTGAGACTGCATTTTCACAAATAGAGAATGGCATGGAACCTAGAATCCAGCAGCCGGCTGCAAAAGGAGTGGCAAAGGTGTACAAAAGGGCGCTAGAAAGCTTTGTGGATACACAGTTTATTAAGATTTATGGAAATTCCCATATATATTCCAAGTTTCAAAAGTTCGAGGACCCTTGTTCTGTATTTTCTTAAAATCATTCTCTTGAACAAAGAACTTTTCATAATGCCAATAAAAAGGAGAATTGGCTATTGTACTTGCCTCGCTGATGACATTATTTTAGGATAAATTACTGTTTAAAGCAATTATCTCTCTCTTTTATTTTAGCCCAACTAATGATAATGATGATTGGATTTTCCATCAGTTTATATGTGGAGATTGTTAACGAATAAAGTCCTTTTAAGGCACGAATTAGGAAAACCTTACCCAATTTGAGAATGAAATTGTAGCCCACAAGGGAGACCCAAAAGAAACCCACTTCTAGGAAAAGTGAGAATGTCTCTTGCCACAACAAAAAGCTTTTTTGACACTTCCAAGTGATGATTATAAAGAGCAAATCTCCACTCTAGTTCCCAAACAAACCAGCTTTCGTACAAGTATAATCACCTCAACACAGATAAGTAAAAGGCATAGGACAATGACAGGGCTGGGCTCTTCATGCGGAGCATGCAAATTCCTGCGAAGAAAGTGCACAAGCGAATGTGTGTTTGCTCCGTATTTCTGTTATGACCAGGCTGCAGCCCACTTTGCCGCTGTGCACAAAGTGTTTGGTGCAAGCAATGTTTCAAAGCTATTATTACACCTACCAGTACACAATCGAGGCGATGCTGCTATCACCATATCTTATGAAGCACTGGCTAGGATGCGAGATCCTATATATGGCTGCGTTGCTCATATCTTCGCACTGCAACAACAGGTGTCTAAATTGTTTCTCCAAGTGCCAGAGCACTTTACAAATCACCTAGAATATAAACAAGTTCTTGCTGAAAACACGAGTCTCTTATTGTTTACCTTGTATTGCAGGTTGCCAGCTTACAAGAGGAGATTGAAATCCTTGAGAACCAGATGGCTAGTCTCCCAGTTGGTGTCGCCGGTTTTGGAAGTTCGCCAACAATTTCAAACCCGAACTGTGAGATGCTGTTTTCCTTCCAACAAGATGCTATGAACTCACAATATTACCAGAATCCACAATCTGCACAGCTAAACCATTCAGGATATACAACTGGGAACCAAACTTTTGATGGCCAGATGAACATGCCTCTTCCTCCTTTATATGGATGGGAAGACCATGACATTTTTTGCAACTCTCATCCACGTCCTTTAGAGAGACTCCTCGAGGAAGTTGACAAAGAGATCTTCGCATATTGTTCATGGCCGGACAGCGGAAACATCATCATATGAGAAGATCCCAACTCTTGGCGAAAATGTTAATGGCAAGTCAGGGATTGTGCAACAGATGTTTCATGGATCAACAAGGAAAATTTTGTGTTCGCATCTTTGTAATTTCAGTTGTGTAGATTACAACGATTTCAAGGTCAAGGTATGAGCTTCCAAATAAGCATTTCCAGTCACCTCAAAATATCTAACCTCACTCCTGCAAGCAATCATATAGATAAGACACATCCAGAAAATTCTCTCAACAGTAGCAATGACAATATCCCTTGCAGTTGGCAACACCACCAGTCATGAATCATAGAGCCATCATGTGATTCGAAGTATTCAATAGATAACTTTTTTCGGTGCCACAAATGTGAGGAACTTCAAATGAATTCCTCAGAACCCAAACCAGACTGATTAGGCACTTTGCAAGCAGGTCTCATGGTCATGAAAATATAGTTCAGACTAAAAGAAAACCCAATCTATCTGGAAAATTATTTACATTCTGCGTGTCAAAATAGATCATTCAGCAAGTAGCCAAGAAAAGCATGTGCCTTTTAAAATGTACTAAACACGATTATGCTAGGAATATATAACATGGTGTGCTCAATCCAATGAAAATGCATCCACATTGAACACATAGAAGTACCATCTAGAGAGAAGGCTTCACATATGCAGTGCCTTTCCAAGCATAAGATTGAACTGATGCAACTACGAATAGATTCCGACTTGTAGCAACAACCACAGTTTGCTGTTTAGGACCGGTTTGTCTATCATCTTATGTTGGGGAATACCCCTTGTGCTCCGCGCATGCTGCTGCGCAGAATTATTGAGCTCCTTCTCATATGCAATTTGTACAAATGCAGATCAAGCTCTGACACCATTAAACATCACCTCACTATCTCATTAACAAATTGCAGGATTAATGACTGCATATAAAAAAGATCATAACCATTTATAAGTAATTTATATGTACATATAGATGATCGAATTCCTAGAGTATTATAACTTCATTGTTAAAATTAACAGGGGAAACGCCCATGCTAGAATAACAACATAACTTTAAGATGAATACTTCTCTATCCACTTTCTGCAAGGATGACTGCCTTCATATTCAAACCTAGAAGTGGCTGGAACTCCTTGCACAGAGAGGCATTGAGCCTCAAGCATCTCAAGCATCGTCCCACAGCATAAACAGCAAATTTTGATTTTCTAAAACGCTAAAGTTTGGCAGAATCTTCCACTCCAATGTACAGCCGAAAAGAAAACAGTGCACTTTACAGTGTGAAATTTCGTAAGTCCACTATTTAGCAGGTCTGAACCCAAATTATTCTAGAGAGTTGTGGAAGGAACAAATGGAGGGGCCTTTGCACATTGCCCGTGATTTGTCAATGACAGCAACACCACAAGAGGTCCAAGCTAGAATTGATTAAGGCTTCCTTAACAAATGCGAGCTTGCATAACATAAAGAACTTTTCTGGCTGCATCTGGGAACAAATTTTCGACTCCCATTTTGTAATTTTATCACAATTGTGATTTTAAAGATAAAAGCATAGGTGTATTCTACTTTCATCATTCACCAGCGCATCTTTGTATTCCAAAACGAGTTCCCACACATTGGCACCCTTTACTATCAGATTAATTACATCGGTAAAAAGTTGGATGAAGAAACTAGTGCAGAACCAGATAAGGTACCTAAGCATATAATAATAGACAGAAAGACGACATACAGATAGACATGCAGGCAGATGCAGAGCTACATGGTTTTATATGATACCACGTTATCATAGCAAATTCTCAGCATGCTCAAGATAGCTTGAGTAAAATGTTTTGGCACAAGGTCATCTGGACATAAATCTTCACAGCAACGACATGCAAAAGTGATGCTGTGATTCAACAACAACTAAGCCTCCAAAAAGTGATACTGATACAGATACAACAACAGCAAGTTATTTAACAACACTGTGTGCAGTTACTGGAAGCACTCCTGTTTTGAAAAAAACACAGCTAATTTAAAAATGAAGGTAAGGCATTCAGCTCTAAATATATATCTTCTCTCTTGGGAAACTGTGACCTCAAATTTTAAATGACCTTTAGGTTTCAGCTAATAACTCGGTAAAGCTTTCTTTTTTTTTTGGTCATGCATGTGGGTGAATAAACAAAACTTGAACGGGGGCATTAAATGTGTGGAGCAAACAGCAAAGTATAAACAAATACACAAATAAAACCTAAGTTGGTTGGCTCATCAAGTTTACTGGTTCAAAGATTGACAATAATCACAATAGCCATCATCTCGTTACTGTGTTCTACTAAAGAGTTGTCTACTGAAACATAGATGTCATTTGGAAAAGATAACATAAAATATTTACCACAAAATACACAGGGTCGATGCATTGCAACAGAGACAATGTTTGCCCATGACATGGAAAACCACAGAATCCTTCAAGACAGTAATTAACTAGGGAGGTTATCCTGAATTGACCAATTCACTGAACATAAAATTCATTCAATTTCACATGCCACATTATCCTGTCTACCCTGCAAGACAGTTGCTTAGATTAACGACTTGGTTTTCAATAAAAATGATTCATGGATTGCACGACTGAAATAGTTCATTCCGTGCTGGCTAAATAGGAACCTCTTCATCTGGACATCAGCATAATGAATGGAACAGTCATTGTAAGGAGATGACCTCAGTTCTTTATGCCACTCATCCATCACAAAGGATGGCCAAAAAAATAAAATTTCCATTAATAGTAAAAATTCTTAATGCATTGCTCATTTAGTACTGTAACAACAATACAAAGGGATGGAAGTCAGAACATGGTTAAGGGAACAATATGAAACAAAAAACCTGTGAACCCCACATCCACTCAAACTTCTGTGTAGTTTTGGCAGATAAAACTGAGGAAAAAGTTTGAGACCTCGAAGATACTTAGATTTGAACAAAGTCGGCAGATAAAATTGAAGAAATAATCTGAAACCTTGGAGATACTTGGATTTGATCAGAGAAGCAAATCCAACACCTGACTTCAAAATGTTCTACGAGCCTTGATTAGCCATGAACCCATCCTCATTAGAGGTCTGAAACAGAAAAATAGAGTATCAGTATGCAATTAAAACAAAACCATGACAAGAATGTTTGTGAAAGGCAATAACCTGTCTCAAGAGCACCATTCTCTGGCATTCTGGAACATCCTTAACCATGGGCTAGGGCCTTTCTTGTCCACATTCCACTGTGTGGGGTACCAAGGGAACTGCCACATCAAGAAGCAACGCTCAGGATGAGGCATCATTGCAAGATGCCTCCCATCAGGAGAACAAATTGCTGCGACTCCTAAAGGAGAGCCATTGACATTGAAAGGGTAAACTTCTGTTGGATTCCCATCATCATCACAATATCTTACTGGGGCCAAGTTTGAATGAATCACTCGATCAAGAACGCCATCATCAGGAAAATATGCTCTTCCCTCACCATGAGCAGCCCATACACCCAATGTGCTGCCCTCCATTCCTTTGAACATGATAGCAGGCGAGTCCTCTATTGTCACACTTGTAAAGCGGCATTCAAACCGACCAGATTCATTGTGAACAAACCTTGGTTGTGCTGGGTCCCCTCCAGCACCAAACACACCCCCAACTTGGGGGCCTGGGACCCACCCCAATAGAGCCATGAGCTGACACCCATTGCAAACACCAAGACTAAAAGTATCGGGCCGCCTATAAAACTCTTGAAATTGATTCAAAAGAGGCTCGTTAAATCGTATGGAAGCAGACCAGCCCTTTGCAGAATCAAGGACGTCGGCATAGCTAAAGCCACCCACAAACACAATACCACGGAAATCACATAGAGAGATAGCTCCATTCAGAAGGTCTGACATTGTAATATCCCAGGGTTCAAAACCAGCAGCATAAAAAGCTGCAGACATCTCTCTATCTCCATTGCTACCTTCCTCTCGAATGACAGCTACTTTTGGTTTCAAAGTTGCAACCATATATTTCTCATCTGTAAAGGAAGGAGTGAAGGACATTCTCCAGGTAGGTTCATGCCTAGACTTCAAACCTTCCTTCTCTAAGTCCACACAAGAAGCTAATCTTTGAAACTTCTCCAGATGGAAACTGGTTTCCTCCCAGATGTCTCTAAGGAAAGAGGTTTCCTCCTTCAAGCAAGTTACCCCATCAACTTTCAATTCTATCAAGGGTGAGGCAGTCACTTGTCCAATGATCTCGCCAGAAACCCCAGCACTGTAGAGCTTTTGCATTACAATATCCAAGTTCTTTCTGCTAACTTCAAGAACAAGACCAAGCTCTTCTGCAAAGAGTGTTTCAAAGTGGCTCTCCCTTTTCAAAGTCAAGTCCAAAAGAATACCATAATTCCCAGCAAACGCCATCTCCAGGGCACAGACAAGTAGCCCACCATCACTAATATCATGGCCAGAAGAGATTATTTCATCTGAAATAAGATCCTGGACACACTCAAAAGTTTTTTTCAGGTAAGAAACATCGTCTAGGTCTGGGCAGTCATCACCAACTTGACCAAACGCCTGAGCAAGTGCAGATCCACCAAGTCGCCTCTTTCCCTTGGCCAAATCAATGTGAAGCAGTACACCCTCATCTCCTAGCTTCAGATCAGGGGTAACTGTTTTTGTTATGTCAGGGCAAGTGACATATGCACTGATGACAAGATTTCCCGGGGCCTTAACAACCTCACCACCGGCATGGGCTGCCATGGAAAGACTGTCCTTGCCCCCATCAATAGCAATGCCAAGTTCAATCATAGCTTCTGAAAGAGCTGTGGCAGCATCATACATGTCAGCTCCTTCCCCATCCAGCTTGGCAGCGTACATCCAATTCCCACTTGCCTTGACATCAGAAAGACAAGTAACCTTTGCCCAAACCAGATTAGTAAGAGCTTCTCCAACAGCCAGTCTGGCCATTGCCTTCGGATTAACCAGACCTTTGATAGGTTGTTCCCCGATGGCACAGGCACCTCCAGTCAAGTTAGTGTAAGTCTGAGCAATGACAGCAACATCAGCAAGTGTAATTTGCAAAGGACCAACAGTTTGCTGTTGTGCTACAAGACCTGTGACACACCTATCCACTTTTGTTGTCAGGAAACGTTTCGAACATACAGATGGAAGTCTTAATACTCTCTTTAAAGCATCCATCACAGTGATCCCTGGAGCAATATCAAGTGGCTCTCGTGCTGGAACCACCCGATGAAACTCAAAACTTTTCTGAGGCATGTCCCCAAGAACTTTCTCAAGCTCAAGATCCACAGCAGGAGGAGGAGGAGGGAGTCCATTTGCACAACATTTCTCAATAGCTGAACTATCAACCAAAACAACACGTCCCTCACCACTAATTGTTCCAATAACAGCCATCGACACCCTTTCCCTTTTGCAGATAGATTGTAAGAGGTCACGGCTTTCAGCCTTCACCAAAATTGCATCTTGCTCCTGATACTCTGCGCCCCAAATCTCCAAAACAGACATTGTGTGATCACCAATAACAATTGCCCTGATGTCAATTTGAGCACCCTTTGGATATATAATTTCCTTAACAACATTACAGTTACCACCAGCTCCCTGATCATGGATACTGATGATTGGATTATCCTCACCCATCTCGATGCAGGAACGAACAACACGATACAGTTTCTGTGCCATCTCAGCATCTCCACGCTGTACAGCATTAAAGTCAAGATCTGCATCATTCTGGCCACTCACCATGCTTGATGCGGCCCCACCTCCCATTCCAATTCGATAAGCAGGACCTCCAATCTTTACAACCAGCATGCCAATATCAGGTTCCCCTTTCGTTATGTGGGTGTGATCAATTTGCCCAATGCCTCCACTGAACATAATTGGCTTCAACCATTCCCGCCTCTCCCCACTAGGAAGTCGCATCCCGAAAGTTCTAGTGTAGCCCTGAATCAAGGGCTCCCCAAATTTGTTTCCATAATCTGATGCGCCATTGCTAGCATCAATAAGAATCTGCAAAGGTGATGCCAAGTTTGATGGGTATGCAAAAGAATTATCTTCCCATGGGGCATAAGACCCCTCAATGTTCAGATTCCCAACACAGTAACCAGCTGTAGATGCAACAACAAATGACCCCCTACCAGTTGCATGAGTATCCCTGATTCGACCCCCTGCACCGGTCTCTGCCCCAGGGTAAGGTGCCACTGCACATGGGAAATTATGAGTTTCAGCTGTAAATAAAATATCAAGGTCACGGTCAGTTACATTTAAGGGGCATGTCAAGCCAGGCTGAACTGGCCGCAATTGCTCTACAGGGAAGCCTTTGATTGCACTCGAGTTGTCCTTGAAACCAATGACAGAATTATTTGGATTCACCTGCAAAGTGCTCTTTACGATTTGCATAAGAGTTCTATCCATGGGCTGTCCATCTATAACAATCTTCCCAGTGAAAAACCAGTGCCTGCTGTGCTCGCTATTAGATTGTGCAATGTCAAACAATTCCACAGTTGTCGGATTCCGCTTGATGTCCTCCCTGAACAACCTAGTATAATATTGTAAATCTTGCTCATCAAAAGCAAGCCCCATCTCCTGATTGATCTCCTCCAACGCTTTTCTCCCCCTCTCCATAACAGGAACATGTCGAACTTCCTCTGGAACTACACTGGCATCAAAAGACATAAGCTTCTGAGTGTAAACACACTCAGTCATCCGATCATGAACTATTGCAGCAAACTCATTGATTTGATAATCTGGCAACACGCCTTTGCTGTACAACAAGTACCTTCTCGATCGTTCCAGTCTAGTCACCTCCGTCAACCCACAAGCACGGCAAATTGACACAGCATTAGCAGACCAAGCTGTGGTAAAAGACAATCTAGGCCCCACCTCAACTATCACAGCATTCACTCCTTCCTTTGTCTTCTTCTCAAGAAAGCTTTCAATCCCCAAATTCTCTGGCTCATAAGTTTCTTGGAGAAGCCACCTAAGACACCCAAGCTTCTGGCTCGAGACCCCAGACTGAATACCGATATTAAAACACTGCTCAGTTTGTAAACCAACAATCTTGTTAGAAACTTTCGTTTGAGCAGACTTAAGTAATTCGAGAGTTGCACTCTCTTGAATCAATGGAATTCGATAGAAATGAATTAGTTCTTGCACAGGATTTTCAATAAAACTTGATTGCTCGTCAACAGAACTCGTCCCAGCCCCAGAAACGAAAGCTCTAGGCTTTGATTGAGCACGACATCTCAACGAAACACCCCTTTTATTAGATACACCAAATGCAATCTTATGATTACGAAGCGTCCCCCACAGCAACTGGTTTCGTCGATTAATAGGCAAGTCTCCGTGTACAAACAGAGACTGCCTATGAGTGCCCTGTAATAGAATTACAGAAAGAGCACGAATCACAAAACCAATCACATAGCACAAGAAAGAAGAAGAAGTGGGTTTCTAGCAGAATTAACAAGAAACTGAATCCTATAAGAACAGGAATGAGAAAGATAAAAATGAAAATTTTATCCTTCATAGCAAAAAAAAAAAAAGAAGTTATCATATAGAAAAAGAACTCACACGCAAGAATTCTGTCGCTGCAGTAATTTCTCGAGCACCCGCCATTCTACTGCACTTATACTAATTCAATAATCATAACAGAAACAAAAACAAAAAAAAAACTACATGAAAAATAGAGGCAATTTATGAAATAAATGATTGTCAAAACATGAGAGACAACATAGCATTAAAAGAAAAAAAAAAGGTTAACCTGGAGCAACGCTATACTGGTGTGGTTAGGGTTTTGTGCGCGCGTAAAACCCTACGCTTAGAGTAAAGTAAGAGAGCTGAACAAGAGTGTGTCTATTTTTCTATGACGAAATTTGTGCTATTAATATCCGTTCACCGTTCCGCCCCTTGCATAATAATGGATATTGATATGCATAAGAGCCCGTAGCCTATTGATTTTCGCTCTAATGACAATCTTACCCTCCCCCATGTTAATCTAACTCACCTGAGTCAGTTCTTTTTTTTTTATTATTTTTTTTTAATGTCGTCAGGCTTTCTTGCCATGGATATTCCTTTTCCTTTCAACCTTTAAACTTTCTTTTTTTAACTGTCGCTGTAAAAAGGAATCATTTGTTTAGAGGCACGTAGTTGTGTATTTATTTGGAAACATTTTTAAAATAAATCAGATTTAATTAAACATAAAAAAAAAATTCTGGACACGGTACCTGAATTATAATAATATGGGGAGCCATTTTCTTAATTTGATTTGAAATCCCAATAATTGTTTCGATTATTCATTATTTTTTATATAAAAACTTATTTAAATATCTTGTTTGGGATTTTCAATTAAACCCTGATTATGATTGATTCGATTAATTGTAAGGTTTTATTAAATGCTGTTGTAATTCCCATATATTTTTATAATATGATCCGAAAACATTGAAAGATTTAATAACGGCCTAGGCAACATAAGAAACTTGGTAGGGTTTAGGATACACGTACTAGTTGATATCATGGTGGAGAGACAAATCCTGCAAAGCCGGACGACGGGGGTTTTCCTTTTGTCCGGTGAATGGCACGCTCCTTTTACGCGAGGGTGTGGAGAGCCTATTTTCTCATGCGCAGATCCGATTTTTGTTAGAACTCAGAACTACAGAATCCAATTTTTTATGAGAGCTTCAAGGAAATAGTTTAATTTTTTTTGGCAGTGTTTACAATTTTAATAATGGTTATTTTTAAAAAAATATTAAAATTTTATTTTTTAATAAAATTTATTTGTAACATTAACACAGTAAAGCTATTAAAAAAATATTTAAAACTTTTTAAAAATACTTAATTACCCCGGAAGCAAACATGTTTTTAATCAATCAACCCTTCAGCCTCGAATCATCTACACTGTTGTACCAAGCACATTATTTTTCCTTCAATTTCCATGTTAATACAACGATTATGTGTGGGTCATTTGTACGAGGCGAGTGAAATATTTTTTTTTGACATAGTATCTTAACTATTTTTTTTTATTGTGCTAATATATAATTGCTATATTTTTTATGTCAAAAAAATAATTATGTAATTTCTACTTTCTAGCTAAATCTTACTTTATGGATTTTTATTTTTTTGTTTTCTGACATGCACAATTATTCTCACAGCATGATATTGCATTTTTTATTATAATAATTATACATTATCAGTGTCTTGATTAAGTAGTAAATGATATAAGTTATGTAGCTGATGTATTCCTTTTTAGGTGCGTAGCATAAATAAACTTCGCAAGTAACAAGCACGTAATTTAACACTGTATGTATGATTTATAAGCATAAAATAGATCTTGAATGTTTTATACATGTAACTGTACTAATCACTTCAGATTTTTTTATTGACACATGTTATTGATAACGTTCAATGAGATAATTTTATATTTTTAAATCACATTTATTTTCAATATAAACTATAAAAATAATGAGATTACTTCCATGCTTTTCTAGGATGTAATCTTGTGAGGTGCTACAATTTTATACACACACAACAGAAGAGAGAATTGTTTTTTATTATAAAAAATGGCCCAAGTAAAGTCTTGCCGAAAGATACTGTAGACGTACCATGAAAGATATGAATACATAGAAAACTCATCCCAATCGGCCGCATCACAATCTCTGCCGACCAAAAAAACACCAATCAATGTTAACATGACCTTGACCAGAAGCTTTCAATTTGGAACACTCCGATGGCTATGATGTGATTAAGATCTGGTTTATTTTTATATTTTAAAATTATTTTTTAGTTGTGTTTTTATGATATACTGGTATTAAAATGTTTGTTTAAAGTATTATTTTAATATATTTTAAAATAAAAAAATATTATAAAAATAATATTTATTATATTTTTAAACATACTCTAAAATTAGTTTAATCATGAATTACATGTAAATTACAAGGAGGTGGTTCAACTTGAAAAATGTTGAAAGTAAAGGGATTAGACTTGATTCCAGCCCTTCCTTTGATCATTAAATATGTATTTGGTTTAAATATGTGATAATTTTTTAAAAAAACACAATCCTCTTAAAACATAAATCACATCTTATAGAAATAAAAAAATACATAGTTTTTATATAGATCTCATTAAAACAAGCGACCGCATCTCTAAACCGAACACTTCTTTAATCAAAAAGCAGAAAACATCGAAGGTCTAGATTAATAAAATAGTACAAAGTTAAAAAATCTATATTTTCTAGAGAAATTTGTGTCCTCAAATAGAATGGACTCTAGTTCATAATTGAACATGATGATTGATTTTACTGCAACATCTTGCAATCGGAGTTGCTAATCATCTATTTAAACTCAAATTCACTTAATTTAATTACACGTAAGATTTGAAATTAATTAATAATATATTATAATTTCTATGTTGAAATAAAATACCAAGTCATATAATTAAATTTGATTAGCAATCTCAACTATTTTATCCTGAATCATAAAATATTTTCTTTGTTAATATGGAAACAAAATCCACAATTATTTTATAATAAATCATGATGCATTTACGAGTTGGATTGAGATACAATTTCATCTATTTTGAGTTGGATTTCCTTCTATTTGGAATTGAATTTGTCTGGATGCCGAAATTAATTTTGTTTTTGGTGCCACCAAGTGCTCATATTGATTGCTGCGCAGTCCTGAAGCGTCTGTCTCCAAGCTTGCTTGTTTAGAGCACACAAATAGAAATGACTGCAGCTTCTCTCAATTCCCTCTTGATCCCAAGCTCTTTCATCAGACCAAAATATTTGTTACAATAATGACCCTGCCCTTGTGCCTCTTCGTATCAAATTGCATATTGCAATATGGTCTGCAAATATGGTGGTTTTTTCTTCACTTGTTGATCTGAGAAGGATGAGTACTGAAGTGAAAAATGTGTAATACGCCTGCTACATCACAAGCTATCAGTTAAATTGTGGGTGCACATGTATAATAAACCTATAGTTAATTGAAAATGAATCCTTACACCCCACGCATCATTCTTTGTTGAAAATCGTGGTTCACCATCAACGTACAGAGGTGCTTGTAAATGGGGATTGATGATCAGTGGAGGTCTGGCCGAAGGGTAAGTTCATCGTCAATGTCATATCTGGAGATCCATTGTTGGGTCCAGGAGCTCTTAAATCCATTGCCAATAATATAGAAAATTCCTGCAGACAAGGCCCCAAACATATCTATTCAAAGATTATCTGCCTGAATAAAAATTTCATCAATGTTCGTTTCTTTATCCAATGCTTTTGCCGTGGAAGAAAACGAGACATTAAAGTTAAACGGTTTTTGTAAGAAAAAATAAAGAGGGTACTTTTAAAAAAACTCTTTGATTTGAAATTACTATCCTCTGATTTGCTGGTCCATTTTTCATGATCTGGAATTTAAATCAATACTTTTAAAAAGAATTCTAAACACATACATTGATTTAAGTCTTGAAATTAAATTTAAAAACACATGAATTAATTTATCACTTGAAATTAAATTTAATTCCAGTGATTTCAAACGTGCAATGAAACATTCAACGAGGCCATCAAAAGTTGACGAACGGGAACCATAGCCTTGGCGAAATGTCAAGGCGGCAGGTTTTGGCCAAGACACCACGGCTTGAATGCAAGCTAGCACTAACGTCCAAAGTAGTGTGCAGAGTCTCCACTTCCAGACATCAACATTCAATTAATGCTTATTATGGTTCACCTATACAGCATGATGCCCGAACAGACGAAGTCAATGACACATCGAGGGCAAACAAACCTACATGACAAATAGCCTGCAACTTGTAATAATATCCTAGCTCAATGTGAAACACACGAAGATTTGAGTCTACATGTGCATGCATTCAAAATTCTGTGCACTTGAAATGATGGAAGAAACCCATGTTCGAGTTCGAGTCCAAATCAAACGAGTTTCGGTAGTGAGAATCGGATTCTAAAAAATTCTTAAGCGTTATAAATGGCACAACGTGCTGGTTTTTTTCTGGATCACTAGCGAAGGCAACAGAGACAGATTCAAGAAATTAAACGTAGTTCATATGAGACCAAGTTATTGCAAAGCACACCCACACCCGCACACAAATCAAACAGCAGCTGCACAGTGAGATAAAGAAAATTCATGAGGCATTTCATTTTTTCCTGGAATAGCACTCAATCACATCACTTAATCCAGCTGTTAACAACTGACTTGGGCAAATTAAGTGGTCATGGAAAATGGCTCGTCTTCTCCAAACAAAATCAATGACCAGTCGTCGTGCAGTTACATAGTATTCTTCTTTGACACTCGCCACTTGCACTCGCAATAAATCTACATCTGCCCGCTGGAATAGTCAATACAAGAAACCTTTCCAGTTGGTCACCGAGATCCACAATTTTGCATTTCTAATTGAATCAGAAAAGCAATCCTTCTATCTGGTATTCTATGATTGAAATTCTTGGAAAGTTGGCATTCTTCCCTTTGATATATGAGCCACCTGCATAGCCGACCATGCTTTCACCCCCATCCATTGAAAGTTAAGGTCTTCCCTGCTTGCGTTAATGTCGCATGCACACAAATAGCTAGCCCATACCTGTTCATAATTCTTCAACGTCTATCTAACCACATTGAAAACTTGTCCTCAAGATTACATCAACCACCTTTGACTAAAATGGTGTAAAATGGACAAAAATCTTTCAAAATCCTCACGGCAGCTTACCCAACCAGCAATAACCAACATCTTATCATACCCAAGTAAGATAACGACACGCGCGGTCTCGGTTCTAATCTTTCATTGCAAACAAATTATTATTTTGGAGCTCAATAATTAACATAATTAACAAATTTAAAAAGAAAATCATGCCCACAAGATCACACAGAGCTCTAGTTATCGCTAGCTATAATCATCGGAATGCAATTGGCTTCTTCAATCTTCAACTTACAATAATATATGTTTGAAAGCACGTGCATTATATAAATTATTTTTCTAGCTGTAAAGCTCATCCACAACTTGAGGGCATTATATAAATTGATTGCATGATTGTACAAGACAAGAAAAGACGAGAAAGAAATCAAACTGAATCAATTAAGTTACTAAAACAAAAGATGAGACATACTGAAATAGATTCGCTCTATGGCAATCCTCGCTAAACTTCTTTTTCTAATTAGAACTTACTAGACTGCCAAGCAATGAAGCAAAGATTGCTGTAGATCGAACATAACCAGACAATGGTAAGCTCGTCGCAAACTTACCCAACTTTCTTATTGATTGGCAAAAACATGTTTCACCATGCATGCATAAGAGTTACAAACTAGTACTTCATATCTGGACTTTCTGAACTTGGACAGTACCATATATACACACACATAATTGGGTACATGTGGTTATTGAAACCTAGACATTTACCTACCAGTAATAGTTTACTGGAAGCTGCTACATGCTAGATGAGATTGGAAACCATTTGCCACATTTGGTCAGGAATAGCCTCTCGTGTCAAATAGAGTCATTCAAATGATCGGCTCAACTTGGGATCAACTGTCCCAACGTGCACTAATGATGTAAAATTCCACGCCTTTCAAAAGTTCGACCAACTTGGAATGTGAAACGACCGATTCTAATGCAGGTGCAGATGAATCAAACCCCACATTTCATAGTCAAAGGAAAAAAATTCAACCATCACATTGATGGAAGCTCACTACTTCCAAAATTTTCCCAAATCTCACATTTCTCAAACAATGTTTTCACAAAATTATAATCATTCCGATGAGAATAAAACCAAACGAGGCATAAGATAACATACCAGAATATGCTTGGCATGCTTACCTAAGAAAATAAAAAAGGTTCCAAGATCTCATCCACAAATTTCCATTAATTAGCACCAATCCCAGTTCCTGACTGGTATATTTCTTCTCTCCCTACATCATCAAAAAATAAAATATTCTTCCACAAAAGGATGATTAGAGAAAAGCAAACAGATCATTACATCAACGCGTTTCAACAACATCGCCAAACCTGACGATTAGAACCAGCTAGTTTACACAAAAACTAATCCAAAATGTCCTACCTTCTTCCCTGTGCTTACATGAAACTGTCTAAAGTATTTTGCACGTGAGTCAGCTAATCCAACCTAACAACTCTTCTCTTTCTCTCAAGCACATTCTTAGTAAGAGGGGGGAGGGCGGGGAGGGGGGCACCAAAACATATCATGTGGCACTTGTCCATTGGGTAACAAATTAGGAGGCAAATTGTACCCAGGGATTGAAACATGCTCACCTAAACCCTGAGAAGATTGAGTCGCTGAATTATTACCGCCACCGCTACTGGCACCACCACCTGCAGCAGCATTGCCATTATTAGTCCCTGGTGAATTCACTTGCTGTTGCAATTGCATCCCTTCTTGCTCTTGCTCCTCAAGTGGCAACCTTTCATAAGTCGCATTACTGAACGTTGCTGCAATCACCATCACCGGCCCAGCTGCTATCAGCTCCCCCATCACAGTACCTCCCACCACCTGTCCTTGTCCACCTGCCAAATAAACAGTCAGCCCCGTTGCTCCTGGAGGCGATGGGGCAGGGAGAAACGAACCCGACAGTGACAAAATCTCGAATCTTCCATGAAGAGTGATAACCCCACCGGGTGCTGCAGGCTGCCTGAGAGTAACATTGTTCACAATACCACTTCCGCTAAGGATAGAAACACCTCGATGGCGGCGATGAGAGAAAGTGGCAATGCTCTCCACGATGTCACTGCCGGAGCTGATTTCCATGACATGGCTGTGGAGAGAATTAGGGCTTTCTTTGGTGATGACAATGGGAGGTTTTGGTTTGTTCTTTGAACCAGCAGGTCGGCCTCTAGGCCTGCGAGATGTGCTACCACTGCCTGGTTCAATGGTTTCGAGAGCAGTGTGGTCGCCAGATTCTTGGTTGTTGGTGTTGTCTCTGCTATCTTCATGTTCCTCTTGGTTTTGAGTACTGGGTGGTGCGGCGGTGGTGGTTGTTTTAGGGCTACTGGTGTTGGTGTCAGTGAAATCCTGTTCTCTTCTTGGACCCAGCCGGTTCAGACCGGGAGGAGTGCTGTCTTCTTCAAGATTTCTCAAGTGAAGAGATGAAGATGGAGATACCGGATCTACACCTCTCATGGCAACATTTCCAGCCCACCAGCGATTTGCCATGTTTGATTCTTGATAGAACCAAAAAAGCCTAAACTTTTGAACAAAAAAGAAATCCAGGAGACAATAAGCTAAAGATAGCTTATTTGTACTGCAACTTTTTTTTTTGTTTTTTGCATGTGTTCTTGTCTCGCGCTAGTCGGTATCTTGTTGAAACAGTAACTGACGACAACACCACAACAATGAAAGATGGAAGAGTATCTTGGCCTTATTAATACCCTCTTTGTCCTGTGCTTGCTTGCAGGTAGGTGGCTAGAGGCAGATTGGGAGAAATCTCTAAATGCACAATCCCAAATCCAAACAGATAAAGTCCAAGACCTTGTCCTTTATACCTTCTCAACAAAAGAAAGAATCAAACCCAGCCCAAACTCACTAGCCCAGCCAGTATAAACTACTGTCTGTCTACCCATGCTGCATGAATCCGCCAATAGACATAAGGGTTTCCTTCGTGTTGCATGCGAGAATCAAAAACCCTAAAGATTAGCCTCCAGATTGATCAAAAACCAGATCAACCAACATAGATAACAGAAACCCACTCCTCTAAATCCAGCAACTCATTAAGATCCGAAGCCAAACATGCAAAAAATTCTCAAACTTTCCCATTAAAAAGACCTTGAAGAGGAAACAGCAATATAAAAGAAACTCACCTAGCCTCTTACATGAATACGTGAGTACTGCTACATAGGTGCAAAGTTGTTTGGTCAAGGAAAGAACAACTTTACAACGCTGAAAGTACACGGGAGTCAGCTTAGTAGGGCGAGCCAAGAGAGTTTCTGTTACAGCCTGACAGGGGGTCCTCCAAATTTTAGAAGTTGACGTTGCCTGCTGCCTTACCAGTTCTGTGATGTGGGTGTACGATAAAAAGCACATAGGCGTACGATAAGCTTTCGTGTAGTGCGTATCACTACATCCTATAGCGGTTTGCAGAGCCTGGTTTTTTCTTGTCTCCCTGTTATTTTTTCTTTTTTTGGTTTTGTGAACCGCAAGTTTCAAGCTTCTCACTCATCAGCTTTTTATGCTCTACGCCCACCCACTACTTGCCATAAAAGCTGGACCAATGACCTAGCATGACACTGGTCAATAATTACGGATTTTCTTGGTAAATTACCAATGTACCATTATGTGGAAACTTTGATTCTTCTGTTCCCTTTTCCCCTTCTGGATAATCGGTCGAAAGCATTTTAAAAAAATTAATTTTTTTTATTTAAAATTATATCCTTTTTATATTTTTTATATACTAATATCAAAAATAATTTTATTTTTTAATATGTTTTTAAATAAAAAATACTGTTAACTACAACCATTCCTGTATTTTCCAGGCAATTCTTTAAACCATGTCTCTTTTTTTTCCGCATTTGAGAGCTGTGGTAATATTGGGCGTGTTTTTTTTTAATTATAGTTATGTAATATATTCTTTTTATAGATGTTTTAATTGGTTTGGATAATGTTTTTCATGAAATAAGATATAGATAGACCAATCACAGGCTTATCTGTGGAAAAAAAAAAAACATTACACGTTTTTCTTACATGTACATCTGAAAAAGATTCGATCGAACATGGGAACTCAGCGAGTATTTTCCTTGTCACTCGAACCAGCCTCTCAAGGGCAATCTTGATATCATGCAGTAAAATAAAAAAGGTAGATGTGGATATGTTAATAGAATGTAGATTTATGATTTTTTTATTTTTTTTAAAAAATGCATTCATAACGCATGGATATTTATGGCGTACGCAGCAACTTGATTTAACCTTTACATTTATAGAATATTCTGAGCTCCTGCACTATTTTTTAAACAAAAACTAATATTTAGTTACTGAAAATTAGTATAAAAGTATAAAAAAATTGTTATTGTCAGCTGCATGAAAATACTAATTAAAGTCATGTCATTACGAGATATCCCATTAGTTCAAACTAATGGTGTAAATTATATAATTAAAATAATTGTATTAAAAATAAAAATAAAATTATAAAACCTTTTTAAAAAGTATGTTAATTTTTTTAAACTCATGACGCGTGTCATTGAATTTAAAGCATCAACTAAAAAACTTTTATAAAATTAATTTTTTAATAAATTAAATATTAAATGATAAAATTAAAAAATACATGTGTTGTAGTCATACAAGAAAATTTTTAAAAATAATGATACAAAAAATAAGAATTCAAATCACTATCAAAACTACTATTAATATATAATATTATCATTGTTATTATTACCACGATTACCATCTTAGTTATTTATAGTATTGTTATTGTTGGTGATATTATTATTATTATTATTATTATTATTATTATTGTTATTATAATAATAATCATTGTAATTAATAATTATAAGTGATACACTGATTATATTTGGAGTGGACACACCATTTATAACGGAATAAACGATGGAAAAGAATTGTGTAGAATAGTAGAAAAAAAATTACTATCTAAAATCATCTTCCACGTTGCGCAAAAATGTAAGAGGGCTGCAATAAATGATCCTTTTATTTTAGTTGTTTGCTAATTTACAAGTATCAATACATTTTGTTTTTACATGTACCTTTTTCAAAAGAATAACTAACAATTAGATAATAATTTAGTATTTTTAGGCTCGACTGGAGGTAAAGATATTTCTACTTCATGACAAGTCAAGTATATTTTATCATGTGATGATATATTTTACCTTGTGACAAGTCATTAATATTTTACCTCGACAGATTAAAAATATTTAGTTGACACTGTAAGCCACTATCTCTAAAAAATATGGACATCTTTGTTGACTATAAAAATAACAATGATATCTCTTAGAGTCAGGTTATGAATTTCCATTCTTGATGATATATTTATTTTTTAAAGTTTTTATTTAAAATATAGTAGTAATTTTTTATTTTTAAAAAATATTTATTTAAGTATCATAAAATTTCATAATTTCTTAAATGAAATTTTTTTCTAGTTAGGCGCTAATTGCATTGAACAAGAAAAATTAATTAAATTATTAAAAAAAAAAATTAACTAATTATTAAAAATATAAAACTTATTCTAAACTACTTGGATTTATTGGGACAGCAACAATAAAGATATTGATTTTTTTTTAATTTAATTTGAAATGATTAAGATTATCCAATACCTTGCACGTGAAATATACAAATTTTCATGTCTATCTAAATTTGTTCCTGGGTGATAAAAATGGCTTTTTTAAAAAAATAAAAATGAAGGTGTTATTTAGTGTCTGTTTTATATTTTTTTGACAAAGAATTAATAAATATTTTTGGATGTATTGTTACTTCCTCTTTTCTGTGTGCGAGTAATTTGAAAAATTAAAATAGGCTTGTTCAAGAAGAGTTGATTACATTTTCAATTCTTGATTTTTTTTATTTTTTTTATTTTAAGTTGCTTTGTTTTTGTTCGTGTTATCCAAGTCAATCAACTTTTTTTTTTCTTCGTGTGTTTTATTTTAAAATAATCGTTATTGAATTAATACGTGTCACGATTACATGCTAGTTGAGTTGAGATTTTCTTGTTTCTTATTTACTTATTCGTTATTGAATTAGTGCGTTTTTTTTTCCAGTGTTTGTATTTTAAATTATTTAATTTAAATGTTTCAACTTTAAATAATTTACTAATCATGTTTTTTTAGTTCATTGGTTAGTGGTTAATGTTTATGCGACTTGACATCCTATGTTATATGCATATATATTTTTAAAAAATAACGAATAATGATGGATTTTTCTAATAATCATGGTCATGAAATTGTTATTTTAAAAAAATAATTAAATTTTATAATTTGTCAAAATAAAGCTAGATAAATGTTTAATTACAATGAAAGCGAGCGAAATTAAATGTATTCAAAATCTATTTTTCCCTTTCTTTTTTGTAAAGACTTGCTAATTTTACATTATATATTTTTTAAATTTGAATGAATTTTGATATATTTTATTTTGTTGTTTATTTATTTATTTATTTTTGTTTAGATACGAATCCGTATAAAGATGTAAAGCAGGCATTAAAATAATTTATCTAAATGCGTGTGAAACAGAGTAAAATACATTTAGCAGTTTATTAATCACTAATACTTCATTATTATTGTCATGACATAATCAATTATTTCTGTAATTAACAGTACATCATTGCACTCCTTAATTCTTAAATTAATTATGTATACTATATATTTTTTCTTCAAATCCTTGTTAAGAAAATAATTAATCTCGACAAAACAATAAACATAAAAAATGTTTTTTTAATAAAAAACCAAAATAGAAAACAGTACGAAGTAGACTCCAAGTGTAAGAGACCAACTTCAATGATCAGAAAAAGCATGGATTTCTAAAATACTCAAAATTTTAGTTGATAAAAAAGAGGAAGCTACAAAACTGCTACAACACCCTCTCAATCACTGTAAAATATTCTCCACATCCAAAAAAAAGATAAAAGAGGAAGCTACAATACTGCCACAGCACCCTTTCCACTACTGTAAAATAAAATATAGGTTTTTTTACTGTTACTTTTTAAATATTTTTTTATATTAAAATATATCTTAATAATTTTAAAATACTAAAAATATATTAATTTAAAATGAATAAAAAATAAATTTTTTTAATTTGTTTAAATATATATTTAAAATACAGAAATAAACAGGCATGTAGTTATAGCGACGAGGGGTAGGAGAGCTCAAGCTAGTATTTTAATGGATTTTCTGTGGTGGGGGTGCGTGGGACAGAGTGCAAGAAACTAGTTGGGTGGCGAGTGGGAACACGTCATTGTCTGCAAGTCCCGACAAGGTATCGAATGCCAAGGTCTGGAACATGACTCAAATAAAATACAAGGCCCCTGCCGTCTCTACTGCAATCTGGACCCAACCTGCTGGCCGCTGGTGAAGAGGTCTAATACATTTCTCACAGCTACCCATAATTATATTGATCTATCTGCTCTTTATCTTGTCTCTGTAAAATTCAATCCATTTTTCGGTGCCCGTGTCCTAGCAGTATTTGTTGCCTTTTTTGAAGCTTTCCTTCTCCCTTCGGTTTTGTGTTCCCAAAGTGGTAAGTAAAGGCCGCAGCTTGATGCTCAGTTTTGGCCCATGTCAATAAAAAGTTCTGCCTGTGACCCACTTTAGAATCGCCAGAGCCGTTTCCCTGGTTCGCAATTGCCCGTCCACCTAAACCAGGGTGTAATCAGAATTGCTTCAGAATCTCTTATACTAATTCTGTTCCTTTCTCGCTTTTACTAACACACGACTCTGTCCTCTGTGCATGCTTGTTCTAACCAAGAAATAAAAAAAATCACTGTTATGAATTTGAGACGTCCATGAACAGGGATCCAAACCGATTTTTTGAAATAAATTTTACCAATCTCGGACCAATGCCCATGGATTCTAAGCCGAATTGTGTCAAGAACTTAAAAGAGGAGGAGGCACAAAGGGAGGCCTATATCCCTTCGAGGGGAAACAGAGTGTGCATCGCCCGTGAGCACAAGTCCATACCTTCAACAATTATGACCAAACCAAGCCCAAAAGGCCTCACCCACGATAGAAACTAAATGGGCTGGATTCTCAAGGGACTGGCATGTCGATGATGTGTTTGGGCCAGCCCAGGATTGTTTCAATAGTTAAACGCTCATTCAACTTGTCGTGCTGAAGGATACATCGATTTTCTAGAAGTAGTCACACCAGAAGATAATCCTCGCATCCAATCCCATTATTCTCGTTATCCATATCAATCAGCAGTCAAAACAGAGGATGCCTTAGGAATCAAAAACGAAAATGGCTCATCTTCTTAACGTTTCTTTGTGCACCAAAATCCCACCAAAACCCCCTCTCTCCCTAACCAAACCGTCCCTCTCAACCCCACGCTTCCTTTCCTTCTCCCGCACTCGTTGTCCCAACCCGCAGGTACGTTACACCACATCTCACTCTTCTTCTTATTCTTCTTCTTTTATGTTAGGTTGGTTGCCATTTCATGTGCAACAAATGGATGGCACCAACCATTGACTATTGATAGCCATCATTGTTGAATGAGCTAGAGTTGGTGGCCACCATTATTGAATGAGTTAGAGTTGGTAGCCACCATTGTTGACAACAAACCAAGAATAGCTTCCATAAATGCCTATAAATAGAGGCATATGTTAGAGAGCAAAATGAGTGAAGTAGTAGAGCCAAAGATGTGAGAGATGTAGGAGAGAGTGTGCTGCCAAGAGCAGCAAGCAGTAGCTGCCATTGCAGTACTGCAAAGAGATAAATAGAGTGAGGTTGAGAGTTACTACAAGAGGGGATGATTCCTCCTCCTCTATTGTTGTAAATCTTGTTCTCTCCCTACATAATATAATGGCTTCTCCCGTGGATGTAGGCGGATTTGCCGAACCACGTTAAATATTATATCAGTGTGCTTGGCCTCCTATGAGCAAATATCAGTACATCACCGGTCAGATTCCCCAACAATTGGTATCAGAGCACATGGTTTTAACGTGATGTTTGATTTTGCTCAAAAATGAAAGTTGTCAAAATTGTGTTTTGACCATACCATTGTGTAGAGGAGGAAGAGACGAAGCCACTGGTGAAAAACGCGTCGAAATCGGACGTCGGAAACCGCCGCACGCACCGGCGGGGTTGGCTGTCCACCTCATCAGCCACGCCAGCAGTTCTGCACAGTCATCAGACACGTCACCTGACACATCAGCACTCTGACCAGTCAAACTGCCACGTCATCAGCCACATCAGTAGTTCTGTGCAGTCATCAGACACGTCACTTGACACATCAGCACTCTGAACAGTCAAACTACCACGTCAGATTTGGCTGACCTATATGTCCTACGTGGATGACACGTCATTACAGCCATGTCAGCTCCCTGAATTTTGATCTTGTGTGGTGGAGTCTACGTGCAACCGGTTCTGAGATTGAATCTGGGCTGTTAAACAGGCCAAAATTGTTTTGATCAAATCTTAGCCGCCTGAAGTGCGATTTGGACGATTTCAGACTTATTTCCAGTTAATATGATCGTTCCGGATGCAATGGTATGGTCTGATTGTTGAGATTGAGATCAGAAATGGCAGTGATGAATTATTAAAGAGAGATTGCCCGATCAGGAGGCATATGATGGTCATCATGGTGGTCGATGGAGCTGAAAAAGAAGAAATCACACATGTTTGCTTAATTACATGTGCTGAACTATTATGTGGGGAATTTTAATTACCTTAAAGGAAGGTAAAATTGGGGACACTCTGGACACCCGATCGTGGACAATTTCGAGGTGGAGAGTGAAATTTGATGAAGACCAATCTTGA